>JAJJLU010000024.1:0-41273 GCA_023807065.1 Isotricha intestinalis
CCCCAATCCCCAATCCCCAATCCCCAATCCCCAATTCTTTAATTTTAATTGTTTGAAATTTTTGAAGAAATTTTTAAATTTTTTTAAATCATTTTTTAAATTTTTTAAATAAAAAAAAATATTTCCCTATCTTTAGAATCTGATGCTGATATTGAAAATATATTTTAACAATATATATGCTGTGTTGTTGTAATATCTTTAGATTAAAATTTACTTAATTTTCAATAAAATAAATAGTTTCAACAGAATTTTTAAATTTTTTTAAATTGTTTACAAATTTTTAAATTTTAATTATTTATATTTTTTTATAGCTTCACCTAATTATTACTTCTAGAAATGTAATTAAATTTTTTGGAATTTCAGTCTGATTTTTTATTATTTCTTCATCTATTAAATCTCTTGATTTTTTTCTTTATTTTTATATTGAATAATTTGAAAAAAGATAAATAAATCATTATAAATATTATCATCATTGATAATATTATGTAAAAATAAATTATGATCAACAACATTTTTATAAATATAAAATAAAATAACATCAATATAATTATCTCCAATATAATCAATAATAATTTCTCTAGCAATTTAACAAATAAAGTATCATCTTCTCCAATAATAACATCTAAAATTCTTTTGTTCTAAAATTAAAGCTAACATTCCAAAAGCTGGATTTTCTTTTAATATTCTTATATCTTTTCCCTTTAAACAACAACTTACAAAACCTTTTTTAATTAAATATAAAGATTTATTTTTTTATCTCCTTTTTTTATAATAATAACATCTTTTTATAAGATATTGGTTCAATTTTTTTTGCAATATTAAGTTTGAAATTGAATCTAAATTTTTAAAAAATTTTTATTCTATTTAAAAAATCATATCTATCTTTTAAAATAAAATTAATAACAGTATCTTTAATTTTAATAAATGTATTTTACTAATCATTTCTTTTTTGGAAGCCATTTTTTTGGAAATTTTTTCCCATTTTTTATACTTTAATTTTTTTCAGACATTATTTTAATTACAATATTTATTTATTGATTTATTAATTTAATTTTACATTATATTACATTTATCAGAACAAGAAACTTCTTCTTTTCTCTTTTTTTTCAAATCATAATTATTTTCAATAATATTTGATTGATGAGTTTCACTTGAAACATTAGTAATATTATTTTCTAAATTAACAATATGTTCATCACCACATATAATACATAAAAATTTATATTCATTATCATTAAATTTTCCAATATCTTCAATTTTATTTTTTTGAAGATTTAAACATCCTTTACATATTGAATGTTCTATATCATCTTTAACTTCCAAAATTAATAAATCATCATTTTTTTCACCACATATACAACAAATCATTTTTATAATTCCTTCTTTCTTTTCTTTTTTTTCTTCTTTTTCATTATATTTTATATTTTTTGAATATTGTAAAGCTTCTATAATATTAAAGGGTAATTTACATATACAATTTATTTTTGGTAATAATTTTATTTCATATTCATTTAAAAATTTATTATTTGTTGCGTTTTTTATATAATTTTCTAGACATTTTTGACAAAAATGACATTTACATTTTAGTTTTATTACTTTATTAAATTTTTTTTTACAAATAAAACACATTTTTTTCATATAAGAAATTATTTCTTCAATAAAACTTTTATTATATATTAAATTATATTCAATTGAAGATATTTGAATTTCATTTTTTATTATAATATTTCGAAGGTAATATTCTAAATCGGTAAAATTATTATTAAAAAAATTAATTGCTCTATTTGTCAATATATTTAAACAATATTCATTTAAACATTTATAGCAAAATACTTTATTATATAAAGTTAATAAAACTAATTCAATATTTTTTTCATTACATAAAGGACATTGAATATTTTTTATATTTTTAATTATATAACTTTCTTTTTTAATATTTTTATCAAGAAATTCTGTAGGAATACAAAAATCTTCATTTGAATATATTAAATGATAACTATGAAAAAAATATCCTATTATAAAAGTTATATTTTCGTAATTTTTAGATTTTATTTTCATATTATTAAATGTCATATGTTCTTTATTTCCATCTAAATAAATTATAAATAAATTTACTCCAAATATATCACATATTATTTGAAGAATATTTTTATCAATTTCATAATAATCATTTATATCTATATTAATATAAAAACTTATAATTTTTCTTAAATATAATATAAATGCTTGATCAATTCCTAATTTTTCATCATTAAAAGCTTTTTTTAAATCATCGATTGAAGAATGAATTTCTCTAAAAAAATTAATTATATTTTCAAAATTTGAAATTTCTTTATAAATTAAATTAAAAAAGTCATTTAAAAGAAATAACGTTTCATTACTTTCATTAAATATATAATATTCTAATAATGAAAATGCAAAAACTCGAAAAAAAGAATAACCATCATTAAGAACAAATCTATAAGTTAAAAAACTAGAAATAATTTTTAAAATGATTTGTTCATTATTATTATATAATTGATATTTATATAAAATAGAAGATATATCTTCAATATCACCAATTTTTTTTATTTTTGATTCTATTATTACATATTTATTTTTTGGACAATTATTTATATAATTTTCTACTTCTGGTAATAAATTTTCTGGAAATTTTCTTTTTTTAATATGAATAAAGTTTAATTTATTTATTTTATTTTTCGTAAATTTATATTCAAAAAAATTACTAGAAAAAAATTTATTTTTTCTTTTATTAAATTCATAAATGTTTTCTTCATTAATAAATTTTTCTATATTTCTTTTTTCATTATTATCATCTAATTCTTTATTATAATTTTTAAAAAAACCATATTTTTTATTATTACCGATTTCATTTGAATTAATTGAAAATTCCTTTTTATTAATCATATTAAAACAATTAATAATTTGATTTAAATTTTCTTTTGGATCAAAATTAGATAAATCATCATCATCAAATTTTAAATTTGAATTTGATTGTTTATCATTTAAAAAAGATTTATTTAAAAATAATTCATTATTATATTTTTTTTCAAAAGAGAAATTCAAGTTTTTTTTTTCAAAATAAAAATCTTTTTTATTCATTTTCATTTCATAAGTTAATCTTGAATTATTTTTAAATTCATCATTCACATCATTAAAATCTAAATTAAATAAAAGATTTATTTCATTTAATGGAAAAAAAGAAGAAAAAGAAGTATTTGATTTTTCATTTTCATCATTTTCATTTTTAATATTATTATAATTAATATTATTTAATGTAATTTGATCATTATCATTTTCTAAATCTTCTTTAGTTTCAAAATTATCAAAATCTATTTTTTTTTTATCATTATTTTCATAAGGAAAAATATTTTCTATAATCTGATTATTTAAATTTGACATTCAATTTGAAATAAAAAATTTAGTTAAAATTAAAATAAATTTAGTAAATAAACAATATTTTAAAATCTTTTATCATGATTAAATTTAGTAATTCTTAAAAGAAAACTATTTAAAATTCCTGCAATAGTAAAAATTCCTCCAATAATAGCACATATATTAACAATACCATCAAAATTATTAGGATTAATAATTTTATAAACAATTTTAATAGGACTTAAATTATAATAAAAAGCAATTTCAGGTAATTCATCACTATCACTTTTTAATAAATAATTTGCAGTTAATTGAAAAACTTTATATATCTTATCATTTTCACCATAATATTCACTTGGTACAATATTTAAATAATAATTATGTGTTAATGCTTGTTTATCATCAATTTTTAAATTATTATCTAAAGGATTTAATTTCCCAATTTTATATTTATTTTTAACATATTTTAAATCATTTTCATAACCAAAAGATAAATAATTGACTTTATGACTTAAATTAAAATTAAAATCCATATTTTCATCTAATTTTTCCATTGTTTGCATATGATGTCTAACAGTAAAATAAAAATTTCCTGGAATTCTTCTCATATTAAAAGAACCAAACATTCTACAACCATTTTCATTTAAAAATTCATTTTTTGTAAAATTATATATTTCTTCATTATGTTTTGTAGTTATATTTTTATTTTCTAAAATATCTTCTGTAAAATTATCTTTTATTATTCCACTTATATCAATTCCATTTTTTCCTATTTTCTGCTTTGATAATTTTATTTCATCTATATTTCCTAATAAATCACTTATATCTAAATCTATTATTGAACATGGGATTTTAAACAAGGAAATATCAATATTAACATGAATCATATTTGAATTTGGTGATAAATCAATATTTAAATCACTTATTAATTGAGTTTTAAAATATTTTTTAAATTCAAATATAAATAAATAATATGATATTATTATTGATAATATTGTTAATATTGCTCCTATTATTGTTGGTTTTAAATATTCTTTTGGTAATTTTTGATAAATGTCAAAAGTTTTTATTTTATCTATTAATGTTTCTTTTTGGTACATTTTTTAAATTTAATAATATATAATTATAATTTTCATTGATTATGAGTAAATTATTAAAGGAAGTTTTTCATTCATATAATTTTCATAAAAATAATTCTAATTATAAAAGAAGAAGTTCATCTGTTTCTAAACAAAATATTTTTTTAAAATTTTTCTCATTAAATTCTAGAAATAAAAGTTGTTCTAATGATAAAAATAATAGTGTTCTATTAAAGACAGGAAAAAATAATTTAAATAATAAAAATATAAAAGAATTCAATGGTATTAATTTAAGTTATTATCAAAATAATTTAAATCAAACGAATATTAATTCAATTCCTTCAAAAATAAATAGTTTAAATAATAGATTGAATAATTTTATTTTATGTTCTAAAAAACTGAAAGTAAAAAAAGAAAGGGAAATAAATTTGGGGAAAAAATTAATAAGAGTGAAATCATTAATAAATTTAAATAATCCAAGTAATTTGTATTTAAAAAAAAAGAATATAATATCTGTTGATTCTTATGAAACAGAAAAAAATCAATTTAAAAAATTATTGTTCAATGAAAATATTCATTTATCTAAAAAGAAAAAATATCTTCAATATTTTTTAAACAAATTCCAAGATGAACATTATATCAAAGAATTATATAATGCTAAATTTAAATCATAATAAATTATTCTTTCTTTATAAAAATAATAAAAAAATATTAGTTTTTTAATTAATTAAATAATATTTATTTAAATAATATTATTATTTAATTGTAAAGTAAATATGAGATGTTGTTGTTTATTTAATAAAGATAATAATAATTTAACTTTGAATAAATTATCAGAACCTTTATATACTTTTTCTGAAATAAAACAAGAATTTAATGAAAATAAAGGAATAAGTAAATTAAGCAAAAAAAAACTTTTCCTTTTAAATTAACAAAAAAAAATGATAAGAATTCAACATATAAATCAATTAGACAGATAAATCAAAATTCATATTTAAATATAGGAAATAAAAATTCTTCAAATATTAGTAAAAATAAAATAGAAATTAATCATTCAATTGTTGAAAATTTAAAATTTAGTTATTATGATGATAATGAAGATAAATTTAATGATAGAAATATTTCATATCAAAAAAATAATATAAATATAACAAATATAAATACATTATCATCAAAAAAAAAAGAACAAAATTTAATATCAACCAAAAATTTAGAAAAAAATATTAAAAACTTAGATTCATCTTCTTTTTTTTCTCAACAAGAAAATGGATCAATTGTAAGTTTAATAAATAATAATAATAAAATTTATTTTAATAATACTAATGATAATACTAATAATAATACTAATAATAATAATGAAAAAAATAAATCAAATAAAAATTCAGAAATAAAAAATTCAAATCAAAATAATAATAATAAAAGAATGATACAATTTAAAAAGAGTGAAAATTTTGAAAAAATAAATAAAAATGGTGATGGTAAAAATTTTAGTAGTGAAAATATAAAAAAATTTAATGTATTTTCAAATAGAAGGTCAAGTTTAATGACATATGGAAAAAATGAGAATGAAAAAAAGAGTTTAAAAAGAAATTCAATAATGCAATTATATGAAAAAAAAAACAGGTTTAAATGAATTTAAAATGATAGAAACACTTTCAAAAAATCATAATTTTCTTTCAAGAATAAAATTAATTAAAAATACTTATCTTAAAAATAAAAGAATAAATTTAATTGAATCTTGTCATTTAAATAAAGAAGGAAAAGGAAAAATAAATTTATATTTAGAAAATATTGTTAGAAAATTATTATTAGAAAAATTAATTATTACTCCTTTAGGTTTATTAGAAAATAATAGAAGAAATCAAAAAGATACTTTAACATTTTTTGGTTATTCTGAGCAAAAAAATTTTAATGATTATGTTTTAAATAATACTTCTTTTATATATAATAATAAAACTTTCTCAAAAACTTTATTTGCAATTTCTTATGATATAAATAATGAAAATTTTTTATTCAACCAATTTTAGATAAAGAAAAACAAGGAAGAGTAATTTATATTGGTATACCAAATTTTGTTTATATTTTTATAAATACAAAATTTTTTTTATTAAATAAAAATTTAATTCAAATAATTCCATCTTCAAATAATAAAATATATAATTTACAAATAAGAGTATATGATAATAATACAGGAAAATGTAATGAATTTAATGTAAATAATATATAAAAAGATAAAACAATTTCAATTGGATATTCTAAAAATAATTATATTTCTTTAAAAGGAAATGGAGGAGATGATGATGAATGCATTTTAAATTTTGATAAAGAAAAAGAAATTTGGTCTATTAAAGGAAAAAAATTATGGAGTGTTCTTAATCAGAAAATATCTATTAATAATTATATTTATATTAAAATTGGAGAAGATATAATTAAAGTTACTCCTTCTCTTAATTAATTATATTAATATATGTAGAAAAAAAAATAAGGTATTTTTATATATAATCAAAAATATGAATAATAATAATAATTTTTTATTAATTATTTTTTAAGAACGAATTGAATTTTCATTTGTATCAGATTCATAAATAGAATCTTCTTGTTTTGAAGCACACCATCTATTAACATTAAAAAAAAAATATATTGAAACATAAATTAATCCTCTTAAGGATGAAATAATTCTATGAACATACATCCATTGGTATGAATCAGATGGAATAAAAAGTCTACTAATAGTAAAATAAACCCAAATAATAGGAATAATAATTGAATAAATATAACTTTCACATAAAGCATTTTCTACTTTATTTGATGGTAAATTTTTTTTTTTTTCTTCTGAAACTGTTTCTCCTTCTAATAAGTCATTTTCAAATGATTTAAATTTATTTTTTATTATTCTTAAAGAACAAATACTTGTGATAATATAAATAAAATTTGTAATTATTAAAATCCAAAAAATCAAATAAATTATTATATTACATATTTCATTTTTTATCCAACATATTTCATTTATTTTATCTGAATCTTTTTTAGTATTATTATTATAAAATTTATCAATTAAAGTGAAAACAACTGAAATAAATAAAGGAAATAATATACATATAACTTTTATTATTTTTTGATTAATTTCTTTTCTAAAACAATTATTATCTTTAGCTAATTGATAATATGATTTTAATGACATTAAAGTTGTTGTTGTTAAAGTACAAATATCTGAAGTAATAGAAAAAAAAATTTGTAAATAACAAAAAATATCTTTTTCATCTTTTCTTATCATTTGTAAAAATTTTGGTAAACAATTTAACATTTCTGAAATTGAAATTGTAATAAAAAAAAATTTTTGTTCATTTTGTTCACCAAATTTAATTAACATAAATAATAATATTAATAAAGTTAAAAAAGTGAAAAATGAAAGAATTATCAAAACTATATCTATTGTTTCCATTATTTTTTTAAATATTTTTTCATATTTTTAAAAAAAATAATAAAAATACAAAAATTAATTTATATTATATTCTAAATATTTACTTTTAATTGGAATAAAATTAAAATCTCTTTGTTTTTTTTTTAAAGTTATTGAATAATTTAATTTAAATGTATCATTTATTTTTTCAATATTATTTAAATTTGGTTTTTTTCTTTGATAATTAAAATTACAATAATTTTTTAAATTTGGAATTTTTTCTTTTTTATTTGTTTTTTTATCGCTCAGTGAATAATCTAATTTAAAAGTTTGAATATAATTATTTTTATTATTGTTTAACCTTTGACTATTAAAATCTTCTTTTTTTTTATTTTGTTTTTTTTCAAGTATAAAAATATTATTTGTTATATTTGTACTTAATAAATTATTATTATTTTCTATCATAGATTTATTAACATTTACATTTAATGTATTTTTTATAATCTTTTTATGATAAATGCTATTCTTTAAAAGATTTGGTGTTGAATTTCTTTTATTTAATGATAAAATTTTTTTATTTTTCATTTTATGTAATTTTATTATTTTTTCATATATTACATGTTCATTTTCATTTTCTTTTTTTAAAAACTTTTTATCATCAAAATCTTTTAACCGTTTAATATTATTATTATAATTTATGTATACTTTTTGATTATAATTTTTTTCTTCTAATTTATTCCCAAATAAATTAACAAAACTATATGATTTTTGTTTTCTAAGACTAATAATTTCCATATTTAAATTTAAAAAAATAGAAAAAAAAAATACTATATCATATATATTAAATTATTCTTTAACCCAAATTTTAATAGATTTATCTAAACTTGCAGTAGCAATATCAAAATTATCAATTTGACAAATACTAACTAAAGGTAATTTATGTCCTTTTAAAATGGTTAAATGATTAGTTCCAATTTTCCATATTCTTCCAAAATTATCACAACTTGCAACAATTAAATATTTTTCATTATCCATAATATTAAAATCATAAACAGCACTTCTTGATAGTTGAACACTTCTAACTTGTTTTAATAAACTCATATGAATAAAATAAATATTTCCATTTTCACAAGAAGCTAAAATTCTATTTTTTGAATATCTTAAATTATCAATTGCAGAATTTAATGTATTTATTATTTTTATACAATTAAATTCATTTTGTTCATCCCAAATTCTTATTGTTTTATCATCACTTCCTGAACATAAATAATATAATTTTTCTATATATATTATTGTTATTATACTTTTTACATGACCTTTTAAAATTTGTTTTACTTCATAATTTTTTTTTTCTTTCTTTTTATTATTATTTTTATCCTTTTTTTCTTCCCATATTAATATTCTTTTATCATCACTTCCACTAAATATTAAATTATTGTTTTTTAAATATTTAAATGAACATGTTAATACACTTTTTAAATGCTCATTTAATGTTGATACACAATTTAATGTTTCTATATCCCATAATTTTAAAGTTTTATCTGCTGAACATGAACACAATATTTTCATTTCTTTAAATTCATTTAAGTAAAACACACTATTTTTATGTCCTTTTAATTTTGATTTTAATGAAATTAAACCCATATTTTTTTTTAATGACCAAACTTTTATTTCGGGTTCTAATGATGAAGATACTATTTCTTTTTTTTCTGATAAATAAATTATACATGTTATTTCTTCATTATGTGCTTTTTCTATTGTTTGACTACAATTATAATTTAATGTTTTATTTATTATTGGTTTAATTACTTTTTTTTCAGGTATATAATTTACATCTTCTATGTTTTCTTCAGAAAAAGAATTTTCTAAATCTGATATTATTTCTAGACTACCATTAAAATTATTATTATTATTATTATTATATTTCAATTTATAATAATTAAGATTATCATTATAATCTAGATTAAAATTTGGATTATTAGTATTATATTTATAATAAAAAGAATTATAAGGATTATTATTATATTTATAATTTGGATTATTATTATTGATATTATTGTTATCATTAATTGTATTATTATAATAATTGGGATTATTATCTTTTTTATAAAAATAATTCGAATTATTATTAGGATAATTAGGAGCATTATAATTATTAGGATAATAATTAATATTATGATTAGGATAATTAGGGATATTAGAACGATAAATAGGATAATTATCATAACTTGGATAATTAGGATTATTATTATTAGGATAAATCAGATTATTATTGATTGGATAATTCAGATTATTATTGTTAGGATAATTCAGATTATTAAGGTTATTATCATTATTATAAGAATAATTAGGGTTAATATAATCAAAGTTAGGATTATTATAATCTTTATTTGGATAATAAATTATTGGATGATAATTAGGATAATTATAATTCATATTATTTGGATAATTATTATCAAAATTATCATCATCTTTTGAATCAAATGGTCTTGAATATTGTTTTTTAAATGTTTTAACTTGACTATTATTTTTCTTTTTATATGGATTTTTTTTATTTAATGATTTATTATTATCATTATCTGAATAATAATCATTATCACTATATTCTTCTTCTTCTTCTTCATCATCATCATAATCATAATCATAATCATCATCATAATCATCATCATAATTATCATCATTATAATTATTATTTTTTTTTTTTTTATATTTTTTATTCTTTTTTTTCTTTTTTATTTCATTATTTTTAGGGTTTAAATTTTTTTGTACTTTAATATTATTTTCATAAATTTTGTGTTTTGGTATATAATTATCCGGTTCTCTAAAATTTTCTATATCACTTAAAGAATTGTCAGTCATTCCACGATTTCCACCAGCAGCTCCCATATTATTGTATATTTATTTTCATATAATATTAACTTAATTTATTATTATTAATTTTTAGAAAGGAAATTTTGATTATTTTTTTTCTTATTTTTCCTAATTGAAATTTCATCCATATATTTTAGATAAATTCAATTATTTCTAAAATTTGGAATGTATATTTTGATAGTAAACTATAGGGTCAAATAAATTTTTGTGCAAGTTTATATGAACCTTTATATATAAGTCTTTATTAAATAATTGATCAATTAAATTCTATTTTAGTTTGAGGCATTTCATTTATTCCATTGTTTTTCCTTTTTTCTCATCTTCAAAATATTTCATTATTATCCTTTTTTTTTTGTTTTTATTTAGATTAATATTAATATCATTTAATTCTTCATTTATTATTTAAAAAGTAAATTATATATATTTAATATAATTAATAAACAAAAAATAGTATAACTATTAATGTTAATTTAAAAAATAATCCAAAAAAAATCAAAATTTAATTAATCAAAAAAAATAAATTCAAAAATATGATGATAATTGAAAATATAGAAATTAAAAATATTTCTTACTTTCTTTTAGTATATTATTTATTTATAAATATATTAAAATAAATTTTTATTTTTGTTTAATTTAATAATTCAGTTTTAAAATAAATTATTAAAAAAAAAAATATGCAAGATGATTTAGATAAATGTATTTTAGAATTAAAGAAGCCTGAATCGGAAAGAAATTTACAAATAATAGTAAAATACATTCAAACCTTACAAGGTTTTATGAATATATTAAAAGATGCAAATGAAGATTATAATTTTTATTTAAATGAATGTGCAAAAATATTAAAATATAGTCAAAGAAAAAAAAATGATATTATAGTAGAACAAGGAGATAAAGGAGATTCATTTTTTCTTCTTTTAAAAGGTTCAGTATCATTTTTAGTAAGTAGACCAACAACATATGAAATGACAAAAGATGAATATTTATATCATTTATTTAAATTAAGGAGAAATAATTCACATGAACTTTTAAGACAATGTATTCAATTAAATCATACAATTTTTCCTGTTGATGAAAGTTTTGATTTATATATAAAAAATATAGCAAATAAAGTTTCTCATGAATTTTTAGAAAATAAATTCATAACTGATAAAGCAATTGAATTATATGAATATATAAAATCCAATGATTCAAAAATAAAAACAACAAATATTTCAGTTGAAAAATATATAGAAAGAAATAAAGTAGAAGATTTTAAAAAAGATAATTATTTTACTTTTGACAATCATAAAAAAAAAGAAAAAAAAAGTGTAAAAATTCCAAATTATATTATTATTAGTAAATGTGAAAAAGGAGAAACATTTGGTGAATTAGCATTAGAACAAAATGCAGGAAAAAGACAAGCAAGTGTTATTACAAATGAACCAACTGATTTTGCTATTATTTATAGAAATGAATATAATAATTTATTAAAAAATGCTGTTGAAAAAGCAAAAAAAAAATTTTTCTCTGTTATTGATTATTATAATATTTTTAATGAAGTTTCTCCTTATGCTCTTGATAAAAAATATTATAAATTATTTAATTTAAGAAAATATGATAAAGGAATAAATTTAATTGAACAAAATAAAGAAATTGAATATATATATTTTATAGTAAATGGTGAATTTGAAATATCAACAAATAGAAATATTAAAGAAGTAAATGATTTAATAATATATTATAAAAATTATATAAGGAAATATAGTAATAAATTAGATTATAAATTATATAATCCAATAGAAGAAGAAAGAGAAAATGATGATTTAACTTTAAATAAAAGATATAAAAGTAAAGAACAAAATGAAATATTATTTGAAAAAAGATATATTAAATTAACTATTCTTCAAGATAAAGATATTTTAGGAATCAGAAATTTAATGAGTCCAATAAATAAAAAAAAATCAAAAGGACTTATTAATTGTAAAACTTTAAATACAGATTGTGAAGTATATGAACTTGAAATAAGTCAATTTTATTTTATTTCTGAATTTGAAGATGGAGTTGAAAATATGACAATTGAATATGAAATAAATAAAATTAAAATGCTTATTCAAAGATTACAAATGCATAAAAAAAGAATTTATAATTTAATAACTAAAAAAGAAAAAGAATATTCAGATTTTGCTAATAAATTAAGATTACATAATATTCATTTAAAACAAAAAAATAGATTACATACTTTAGAAGCTAATCAAATTTTTGAAGGTAATGAAATGAAAAATTTTATTGAACAAAAAGAAAAAGAAAAAGAAATAAAAAGAAAAATTTTAGAAAATGATAAAAAAAAATCAAATAAAAATAGTAAATTTCATTTATATAAATCAAATCAAGTAGTTTTACCTTCAATTAAAGGAAATAAAAATTTATCTTTTGGAAATATTTTTTCTCCAAAAAAAAATATGAGAAATATACAATATAATAAATATAGAGAAGGATTATTCAATAGAAATTTATATGAACATGTTTTTAATTCTTATGTTATTACTGATATCAATGAAAATGATAAATCTAATCAAATAAAAATAAATCAAAGTGCTTCTAATAATAATGATAATGCAGTTTATGATGCTTTAATTTTTGATAGATTTAATTCTTGTTATACTAAAGCTTTAATTAATTTAAAATATCAAAAATAAGGTTTTTATTTCTTTTTTTTATTAATTTTTTTTAAATATGGAAAATTGTATTAATAAATGGATTCAATTACAAAAAAAATTAAAGAATGAAATTTCAATTTTGAAGTTTTTAAATTCTCAAAAAGAAAACAATAAAAAAATAATAAATGAAAATATAAATAAGTTCTATGAACTAAAAATTAAAACAAAAGAAAGTTATGATTATAATATTTATTTTAATTTAATGAAAGAATCAAATTTTATTCCTTATGAAATTATAAAAAGTGAACAAACAAAATTAGAATTAGGAAATGAATATATATTAATAGAAAATTTTTTTACGATTTTAAACAAAAATAAAAAAACTTTACTTTTTATAATTAATCATTATAAAAAAGAAAATTATGAACAATTAATAAATTTTTTAATAAATTTTTATTTTGAAAATCCATTTAATCCAAATTTTAATCAAAATCAATTATTAGGAATAATATATAATATTATTGATAAACAAGTAAAGAATTTAAAAGATGAAAGTAATATAATTCAATTTTTAGATGATAATTTTATTGGTGTTTTATTAAAAAATTTATGCAGAAGAACAGATATTAAAAATTACACTTCAATGATTTTAAAAGATATTATTTTAGACATGGAAAACATGAGCGATAAATTTATTTCTTTTGATTTACAAAAAATAAGAGAATATATTTTATCTAAAAATAAAATAATTGAAAAAACTGCTTTTGATGAAGAAAATATTAAAGAATTTTTATATGAAAATTTAAAAATTTCAAGATTAAATCCAGATAATCAAATTAAAAGAACTACAAGTTTTTTTTCTGTTATAAATAATGATGCTGAAAAATTTTCTAAAATTTTATTACCTCCTGAAATTATTAATTTAGATAAATTTTTAAAAGATGAAAATATTGAAATTAATTATAATTATTATAACTCTTTAAATAAAGATTATATTAACAAATTGTATCAAGAATGTGATGATAAATTTATGAAAGATTTTTATGAAAAACAAATTAATCTATTAAATAAAAATAATTTAGATTTTTCTGATCAAAAATTTATTAATGAAATTTATAAATTAAAAGATGAATGGAAAATTGTTTTAATTTATTATAAAAAAAATGTTGAAAAAATCAAATTTTTGATTGATAAATTATTAAAGAATATTTTAGATAATGAAACAATTATTCCTTATTCAATTAAAGTAATATGCAAAATTATTGATATATTAATAACAAAAAAATTTAATAATATATCATTAACAAATAAAAATGGATTTATAAGTGAATTTTTTATAGGAAAAATAATAATTCCAATATTAACAAATCCTGATTATAATGGAATCATAACATCATCAATAATTTCTGAAAAAACAAGAAAAAATATGATGAACTTAACCAAAATTTTAAAAAAAATTTTTAGATATAATTTCTTTGAATCACAAATGGAATTTAATTATACTATTTTCAATAATTATATAATTGAAATATTACCTCATATAAATAATTTATTTTCAAAATTAACAAATATTGAATTACCAAATAATATTAATTCAAATGAAATAGAAAATGAAATAATTAATCATGATTTAAATATTGAATCTTTAGCTTTTACTTATATTGATTTTTTAAATATATATCAAACTTTAAAAAAAAATGAAAATGATTTTTTTAAAGGAATTAAAGACAATAATATAATTTCTATATATAATACTTTAAAAAATTGTGAAAAAACAATAATTAAAACTTTTACTAATTTAAAAAATATCAATCACAAATTTTTTATTATCATTAAAAATATTAATGTATCAATAGATAATTTTTTTAATTCAAATAAAACAGAATTTTCAAATATAAATGAAGAAAATTTATCTATAGAAGAAAAATCACTTCTTCAAAAAATAAAATTATGTATAAAGACAATATTAATAAATTTAAAAGATATAAATTTAGATATATTTCAAAATTTAAAGCAATCAAAAAATACATTGCATTTTTTTGAAGAATTAATTCAATATGTTCATATGGAAGATTATTCTGAAAGATTTTTTGAAAATTTAATTCCTTTAGGATGGTATATAGTATTTATTCAATATAATTTAACTTTATTAAATAATATTTATAAAGAAAATGATTATGAAAATTTATATAATGAAATAAATAATGAATCAGAACAATCAATTCAAAATATTCATAATATAAATAATTTAGGTTTTTTAGAAATGAAAATTTCTTCAATGGATAAAACCATATTTTTATTAAATAAAGATTATTTATCAATTAAAAAAATAACAAAATTTATTAAAATAAATAAATTTTGTAATGAAATAGATATTCCTGTATTATTAATAGCAATTAAAGGGAAAACAATTAAATGTCAAAAAGAGAAAATAAAAAATGCAAATTGTATAAAAATAAAAGATTTTATATATAATTTTAAATCACTTCAATTATTAAAGGAAGATATATCCTCTCCAAACTCAATAAATAATACTCATCAAATTTTAGAAAATTATTTACAAATATTAAGAAATGAAATTTCAACAAATAAAGAAGTAATATCCTTATTTAAAGAATATATAAATAGTAACAATTCAGAAGAAGAAATAAATGATATAATAGATATAATAGAAAATAATATTTTAGAACAAGTATATGATAATTTATTTACAAATGAACCAACTCAATTAGACATTCAATTTTATAATAAATGTAAAGAATTAAAAAATATAAATTCTACAAAAATAGGAGTAAAAAAAGAATATATAAATGAAAGATTATGGTCAATTGCAATTTGTTATATTAATAGAATTTCTATTGAAAAAACTCCATCTAATAAATTAAATTGTGTTATGAATGCTTATAAAATTTTAAATAATTGTATAAATTTTTGTGGAAATGAAAATGAAAATGCTGGTTTTGATGATATTTTTCCTATATTTGTATATATTATAATTAAATGTAAACCTATTAAATTTATTTCAAATTTTTATTATATTAAATCTTTGATCAATCCTAATAATGCATTTAATAATTATGGTTTTGCTTTAATGCAGTTAGAAATGGCTATTAATTTTATTAGTAATTTAAAAGATAATTTTGAATAAATTTCCAATTCAAAAGCTAATTTTATTTTTATCTTTATTAATTATAAAGAAATTTTTTTATCTGTATTTTTTTTATTTTTTATTTTTATAAATTTTAGCATATTTATTATAAAGTTCAAATGTCTATTTCAAATAATATAATTAATAAATCTAGAAGTGCAAAAAATAATTTGAATAATCTTTTAATAAGAAAAAGTTCAATATATAATAATAAAATAAATTCAAATAATATATATATTTATAAAAAACAAAATGATAATAATTCACATAATAATACAAAAAATCATATTCATAAAATTTCCTTATCATCTCCTTTTTGTTTAATTTGTGGTTCAATTTATAAATATGAAAGTTTATCATTAAAAATATTTTCTTCAATAAAACCAAATTATTTATTTTACAAAAGTGAAATTTCAATTTTGAAAATTATATCAAATTTAAGAAATTTATGTGATATAGAAAAAAATAATTTTATAATAAATAGTAATTTCAAACTTACTCAAAGTTTAATAAGTATAAGAAAGAAAACAGTGAATAAAATGAAAAATTATATAAAAAAATCAAAATATTCAAATTCATGTCTTTTTTTATCAGTATTTTTTTTTGATTATATAATATTAAATGAAAGAATAAATTTAGTTCATAAATTAGAACAAATTGCAATTGGATGTATTATTTTAGGAATAAAATTTATAGAAAATATAAATTATATTTGCAATTTAAAACATTTACAATATTTATATGAAGGTGCTTCTTCTTTTTCAAGAGAACAATTAAAAAAATTTGAAATTAATTCTTTATTAAAATTAAATTATCACTTACAAAAAATTTCTTTCTATGAAATAATTCATTTTTTTCTTATTAATGGAATATTATTTAATTCTGATTTAAATAATAATAATAACAAAAAAATCAATTTTAAAGTTTATTTTTTAGTTCTTCAAATTTGTGATATAATAATTGAAAATGATATTAATTATTGTCATTTTAATCAATTTGAATTAGCTTGTGCAGTAATATCTTTTGCTAGAAAATTATGTAAATATAAAAACATTTGGCCTGAAATTTTAATGGAATTATATAAAATTAAATTTGAAGAATTTGAAGAACAATTTATTTTTGTGGAGAATTTATATATAAATAAAACTCAAATAGTAAATTCAAATACTAAAAGAAATATAAGTTATAATTCATCATTAGGAAAAATAAATTTGAAAAATAATAATATTGGAAATTCATTTTTTTATAGTATTAATAGTAAAGATAAAAAATATCTTAATAATAAAATTAACAATAACAATTATTCTAATAATAAATATATACAAAATCAAAAGTTATTTAAAAATTATAAAAGATTAATGAGTCAATCAATGGATATGACAAGAGAAACAAATAATTTTTATTCTTTAAGAGGATATTCAAGTAATAAAAAACATAATAATAGTTTAGTTAATAATAAAAATACTTTAAGTAATATTAAAATTAAAAGTATTAATTCAAATAGAACTAATTCAATAAAAGGAAATAGTAAGAATAAAAATAAAAAATCTAATTTAAAAAAAAATTTAAATATTTATTATAGTCAATCTTTAGATAAAAGAGATTCTTCTTTTAATTTATCTTATAGAACAAATACTGAAGTTTATAACCTTAAAAAAATGAAAATTGATGATTATAGAACAATATTAAATAAAAATCTTAAAAATAAAAATGAAATGAATAATTCAATCAATAAAAAACAGAAATCTTTAAATCAAGAAGAAAAAATAATAAAAACTAAAAGTTTATTACAAAGAAATAATAATAGTAATAATAATAATAATCTAATTCAAAAAAAAGATAATAAATCTAATGCATCTCTTAAATTTTTAAGACAAAACATTTATTTAAATTTAATGCTAAAGAATAATTACAATGATAATATTATAAATGATAACAAAAAATTAAATAAAAGAAAAATAGATATAATAGAAGAATTAACAATGAATAAATTAAGCAAATTATCAAAAAATAAAGAACAAAAGCAAAAGAAAAAAAGAAAAATATCACAAATAAATTATATAAATATTACAAATAATAATAATTATGGAAGTACTAATAATAATACAAATTATAATAATAATCATAATAATAAAAATAAAAGTATAATGTTAAATAAATATGGTAGAAATTTAAGTGTTTTTATACCAAATAAAAGTACAAATAGTGCATTTGTATATTAAATAATAATAATTTAAATAAATTATGATTTAATTAAAACAATTTTATTAATACCCTATAACAAAATCATATTATAATTAATTTAATAATAATTTTTTATATGTTTCATATATTTTATTAATTATTAAATTCAACTTTTATTTTAATATAATAATATTTTTTCATGAATTTTTTCAAATGTTTTTTAAATAATTATTTTTTAATTATTTTTTTCAGATTTTTTAATTATATTATTTCAAATTTGTTAAATCTTGGAATAATTAATTTAATTTAACACAATCATACAATATTTTTTTCTGTAATATTTTTAAATATTAAAATGAGTATAGGTCATAAAATTTACAATATTTTAAAAAATTTTGATATATATGGATATAATTTCCACCTTCATTATAAACAAGAAACAGAATATTCAACATTTTGTGGAATAATATTTAGTATATCCTCAATAACTTTAATGATAATAATATCAATATCATATTCAAAAAAAATGATAGAAGGAAGTAATTTTTCCTTAGTAACAAATTATATATATTCGAATGATTTAAATGAAATAGATTTATCCTCAAATCCAATAATGCTTGGATTAGTATCATTTGAAGAAACTCATGAGATTAACCCAGAATATGTAACAATAAGAGTAGATAGAAATGTTCATATACCATATAAAAATGAAAATGGTATTTATACAATTAAAAGAACATCACATTCAATAAATTTAGAAAAATGTACAATTAATTCAATAGGTTCATATTTAAATTTATATGATAAATCCAATATAGAATATTCAAAATTTTTATGTGTGAAACCAAATCAAAATTTAAAAATTAAAGGTCATCATGGAGACCTAATCAATGAAAGTATAACATTAGAAATTCATTTAATAAGATGTGAAAATTCAACAGATAATAATAATCATTGTAAAAGTAAAGAAGAAATTGATAAGTATTTAGAAAATTTATATGTTATTTTAGTTTATGTTTCTAACAATATTGATCATTATAATGTATCAAATCCAATTTATGATATTTTAAGAGCAGATAGTTTTGCAGTTACTTTAAATCATGTTAAAAGATATTATTATTTTTTTTCTAATGAAACTTATATTAGTGATAATGGAGTTATTTTGAATTCAAATAAAAAATATGATTTTTTTACATATCATCATACTCAATTTGACTTTGAAGAAGAAGAAAAACAATTGTTTTATTCTAAGGAAACTTTATTAGAAATAAATTTTACTTGTTTAGAATTAAAAACTGTATATAATAGAACTTATATTAAAATACAAGATGTTTTAAGTTATTTAGGAGGAATATTTGATATTATTTCTACTTTTTTTCATTTTATTTCTCAAAATTTTATTAGAAAATGTTTTATAACAACAATTGGAGGTTCTTTAATTTCAAGTGATGTTAAAACAATTAATTTAGCTGCTAAAAATGATTCTGATAATAGTAATCATAATATGTTAAAAATTCATCATAAATTTAGTGGTACTACTTTTGCTTTAACTAAAAGAATGAAAATCGAAACAGTAAATATTTGTACTTTGTTTAATGTAAATGTAAAAAATAATAATATTCTAAATTTATTTAATATTAATGATGATGAACAAAAAATGATGCAAACTTTTGAAAAAAAAAAAAAAAAATTCTCTTTTTTTATTTTTTATTATTTTATTCCTTTACAAAGTTTATTTCATTTTAAAAGGTTTAAAACTTATATACTTTATAAAAATATTTTTCAAAAAATGTTAAGTATAGATATTTTTATTCCAATGATTTTACATTCATATCAATCATTAAATAATCCAACATAAATATTAGAAATATTTTTAATTTTTTTTTTCATATGATAATCAAACAAATATATAAATGTAAAAATAAATAAATTAAATAATATTTCAAGACATGGTTTTTATAGTAGTATCTATCAATAGAATAAAAACCAATTAAATATCTTTAAATCTATTTAAATCAGTAATATTATAATCATAAATATGATTTTTTAATATAAATATTTTCATAATCTCATTTTATCTTTACAAGAGCCACAAATAGTAAAAATTCCTTTATCTTTTAAAAATTGGATAACAATAAAATTGAATATCAATTATTTTAATAATATTTTTTTTCAGAATAGAAAAAAAATAAATTTTATTCATTCCATTGAAAGATAATTTTAACTGATCTTATTAAAGTATCTCCATTTAAATAAGTAATAGTATTTTCAATAAAACATTACATTGATAAATTATTAAAATTCATTCAAAACCAAAAGAAATTAAAATACTTTTATTTTAGAATAATATTGTTACATTTATATTGAGTTCATATTGTTATACATTGATGATAATTTTTTCCATGCCATAATTTTACTTATTGTTCTTTTGAATGAGAAACATTATTATCATTTATAAAAACTCTTACTTTATTTGTTATTTCATAATTAGCATTGTTTTATTCTATTAATTTTAATTATATTCTTTATCATATGTTAATATTTAAATCTTTTTAGTATGCCACAAAATTGTTTTCCAATATTTTCATTGATTTTTCTGTTGATAGTGATATTAAATTTCCTAAAGCCAATATTGATATTGATGTTATTGTATCATCACTCAAATTTATATTAAAAAATTAAAATTAATTTTTTTTCTCCTGATTAATTATTATCTGCACTTTTTAATAATATTTAAAAATCAGTTTTTTTCAGAAGAATATTCTTCATTTAAAACCAAATAAGATTTTTCTGATGATTATTTATCATTTGAAATAAATAATTTATTGTATTTCTCATTTATTTTTATTTGAATTTGACTAATCATAATATTTCTATTATTTTTTTATAATTTAAATTTCTTTTTAAATATTATTATATAATATTTTGCATTATTTTTCATTTTGATTTTAGTAAATGATTTAATAAAAAAAGAAAAAAAGATAAATATGAAGAAAAAAATTAATTCTATTTATATAACAATATAGATACTAAAATTAAGGTTTATATATTTATCTCTCTGTAATTAGTAAAAGTTAAATTTTGTTTTAAACGAAAAAAATTATTTATTAATTTAAAAGTTTATTATATTTTAAATTAATTCTTCATCATATTGTTCTCCCATTATATTTAATAATTGACTTGATAATGAAGAAATTTGTTTATCTTGATGTTCAGCTAATTTTTCTAAATATTTTTTTGCCGCATAACCGAAAAATTCATTTTTTAAATTTTGTTTAGTTTTATATATTTCAAAATTTCTTTCAATTAAACTTAAAATACCTTTTAAGCAAATTAAAATATCATCTTGAACGAAAGTTTTATTTAAACCTTCACAGAAAAGTTTCATTACTTTTAATTTAACAATAACACAAAAATCTTCAGAAGAACAATTTTGAAGAATATTATAAAAAAAATTACAAGTTTCAAAATAAATTTTATTTCCATTTCTAGTTTTTAAAATATCTAAAATTAAAGAGGGTAAATTATTAACGATTAAAAAATGAATATGTTTAGTAGTTCCTCCAGCAATATTAGACAAGAAAAAAATACATAAATATATTATCTCATCATCATCTTTATTTGCAGTATTTCTATAAGTATTTAAAATTTTAATATAATTATTTAATATATTTGAATTAAGTAAAAATTGAGCTATATCATTATTATATACTATATTTATCATTATTTCTAAAAGATTATTTAAATATTCTCTTTCACAATATTTTTCTGATAATATATTTTGTAATGTTGAACCAAAACCACATGATATTATTTCTTTCGAAATTTCATCATCTTTTGATAACTGAATAAGAAGTTCAAGAATTGATTTCCTTAATTTTTGATTTGCTATTTTTTGAAATAATTCATATATCATTATTATTAAATCTTTAAATTTTTCATATGAATCTTCTTCAATTGATGATATTATTTTAGTTAATATTTCAATGTATTCAATTATATTATTTACATTATTTTCATTATCTAATTCTTCATAAATTAATTCTTTTATTCTAATATGATAAGGATAATTTATAATTATTATTTCTGCATTTGATGGAAAATCTGATAATACATTAAAGAGAATATATAAAATATTGAAAATAATATCATTATTTTTCATATATGTAAATTGAAATAAATAACCTATATATCTATTTTGACTAATAAATTCATTAAAATATTTTGATTTTGATGAAAAAGTAACAAAAATTTCTAATATTGTAAATTTAACTGATAAATCATTAGAAGTTATTAATTCACTAAATATTTTTTTTAAAAAATCTTCATTCATTTGAATATTTAATTCTTCTTCTTTATAATTACTTAAAAAATTATCTAATTTTTTTAAACAATATTTTATATAATCTTTTGTATTATGAAATAAAGATTTATCTTGAGAAAATATATTATAATAAACCTTTAAAATATCTATATAATTAATATTTTGTGTTAGTTCATTAATTAAATATTGGCATTTTTGATATGGGAAATTTAAATTATCATAATTATTGATTTCTGTTTTATATCTATCTAAATTTAATGAATTTATATTAATTTTTAATTCTGAAGTTTTTAAAAATTTTAAACTTGTATTATGACGTTTTTGCATTAATTTATTTAATAAATTATTTTTTCTTAAACTTAAAGAATAATTTAATCTTGAATCATTCAATGTTTTCTCAGAAGATTCTATAAAAATATTAAAAAAAACATTACCATTATTATATTGTTTTAATCTTTGATTTATTTTTATGTCTTGCATATTTTTATTAATTAGGAAATTATCTAAATTTTAAAAATAAATTTTTAATCCAATAATTTAAATTAAATGATGAATTTAATAATTAAAACATTAATAGATAATTATATTATTCCAATAAAATTATAATTAAATAATGATTTAAAGATCATTTTTTGTACTTTCATTTATTTCATTTAAACTTATTTTAATTCAATAATGTTTTAACATTAATAAAAATTACAATAATATTGAATGAATATTTAACAATAATAAAAGTGTTAATTAGGTATAAAAATATACTATTAATATTTATTTGTATAATTTTTAGTTAAAATTTAGTATTATTTATATTTTAAGTAAATGTATCTTTGTTTTTTATCTCTGTTTTTTTAATTGTTTAAAATATGTGAAATGGATTATTGAAAAATATGATTTTAAAAAAAATGCATTTAAGCAATTATAAAAATAAATGTATATGAATGATATATCTTTTAAAAAAGAGAATCTAAAATTCTTCTTTGAGTATTTGTCATTCCGTTATTTTCATCATAATCATAATTTACTTCATTATTATTTCCATTATTCATTTCCATATTAAACCCATTATTTATCATTCCATTATTCATATTATTATTATTATTATTATTATTATTATTATTAATCATATTATTATTATTTGTATTAAATCACATTATATTGTTATTTTGATTGGAATTTTGATTTTGGAAGTTCATATCGAAATTGAAATTCATCCATTTGAATTTTGATTATTATTTATATTATAAATATTTCCATTATTATTATTATTCATTAAATTCATATTTCTATTCATTAAATTCATATTTTCTTTATTTATATAATTCATATTACTATTATTCATTATATTCATATTTTGGTTGTTATTCATTAAATTGTAATTTTGAATGTTATTATTTCCCATATTTATGTTTTGGTTATTACTCATGTTATTATTTCCCATTAATATATTATTGTTTCCTATATTTTGATTATTGTTAGTTTCAAATAAATCTAAAATATTATTATTTTGTTTTTGATTTATATTGTTAGAATTTTGTTGGTTTAAATTATTATTAAATAGATTACTATTCATATTATTATTCATATTATTGTTTACATTATCATTCATCATATTATTCATATTATTCATATTATTCGAATAATTTTTTATATTATTATTAATATTTCCCATATTATTATTCATATTTCCCATCAATCCCATATTATTCATATTATTGTTCATATTCCTCATATTTTTTACATTATTATTTATATTTCCTGTATTATTCATATTACTATTCATATTCCCAATATTATTATTCATCATTCCCATATTATTCATCATATTCATATTATTATTTAAAATAGGATACATTCCAAAGTCATTATTCATATTATTTTGAGGTTGAATATTTGAAAAAATGTCAAATAAATCATTTACATTCCCATTATTATTATTATTATTAACATTATTATTTTTTCTTTGATTTCCACTATTTTTGTTATCATTATTATTCCTATATGAAGGTTCTTCAGCCATTTTTTGAATAAAAAAAGAAAGAAAAGGTTCAGTTTTTTTTCCTTTTTTAAGATCAATCCATCTTTCCATAGTTCTCCTAATATCTTCAATAACTCCTAAAGAAATTTCCATTAAAATTTGATCTTTTAATTTATCGCTTTGAATAGTTTCTACTAATTGACAATTTCCTTTTTTTAAAATTTCAATATATTCAATTAATTCATTATTAATTTTTCCATATTTTACTCTATCTATCATATCATTTGAAATACCAATAATATTTGTTAATTCACTTAATTTTTTTACTAATTTTTTATATTTTTTTTCATAAGATGATTGATTTAAATCTAAATTAATTGATTCAACATAATTATTTGAAGGAATATTATTATTCATATTATTATTATTTGATGTATAATTATGACTATGAAAATTTTTAGGATGATGACTTTTATTATTATTATTTTCTTTTAAATATTTTTCATAAGTACTAGAACAATTTTGTGGAAAATTAACATCATTATCTTTTAAAGATTTATAAACGGAAAAAAAATTAGGTATTTGAGTTTGATACTTTTTAAAATTTTTTCCCCATTTTTCAATTAAGAATAAAATTTTTAATTGAACATCAATTACAATATCTCTATTTTTAAGTATATTCATTAATGAAGATAAAAAATCTTTTGATGATACTTGAGACCAAAGAGTCATATTTCCATTATCTACAGTATAATCTAATAAATCTAAAGTTAAAATTTGGATTTTTAAATCTTTATCATTAAGTCTAGTTTTTATTATTGAACAAAAATTCAATACTTCATCTCCTCTTGTTAATAATATTTCTACTATTGATCTCCATATTTGAGGTGAATATCCATTATTTTCATATAATTTTTGAACAAGTTGAATTATTTTTGACATTTTGATTCTGTTTTTTTTTATTAAATTTTATTTTTTTTTAATTTTGTAATTGAAAATAAAAATCTAAAAATATATATAAATTATAAAATAAATATAAAACAAGTAAAAAACAAAATCCTAATTAAAATAGATTTTATTGATTGTATTATTTTTTAATAAGGATATACAGTTTTGGTCTTTTTTTTCTTTTTTTATATTTTTTAAAGGTATTTTAATAATTTTAAATAATATTAAATTATTTATTAAATTTAGATTGAGAAATTATTTATTTGTTTGCTCAGTTTCATTTTCATTATATAAACATAGAAATAATGATTTTAATAGTAATCTATTTAATGTATTATTTCCTAAATAGAATATTAAATTTACAATTACTTCTTTTAATAGATCAGATTCTATACTTTTCAAATCAAATGAATTAATGTATTTATTGTATAAATCATTACAAGTTTGAAATAACTTATATATTGAATATATTGCACATGTAATATCATTATTAACAATAAGTTCTTTTGTTTTAAAATGAAGTTTAATATTTTCTTTAATAAATCCATTATAGTATGAATTTTCTAATTTTTCAGATAATTCTATTATTTCATCCTTATTATCAATTATTTTTCCATTTTCTTCTAAATCACAAGTAAAAATATTATCCTTTTCTTTAATTGAAAAAAACAATTGATTTAATTTAGATTCTTCTTCTGTAAAATTTTGGATTTTTTCTTTATTTTCTTCATAAAGAATAGTTATTTTATTTATTAAATCAATTAATTTTATATTTGGAAGAATTCCTTTTGGTTTTAATATATTATAAATTTCCATATATATATTTTTTTTAGATAAAAAGTTGAATTTTCCAATTTTAACTTCAGAAACACATAAAGTATAATAAACATATAAAAGTCTATAAATATATTTTCTAAGAAAAAATGTTATTGACCATAAATTTCCTAAAATTGTTGTTTTTAAAAGTACTATATCTATTTTTTCTAAATTGAAAGATAAAAATATTAAAAAGCAAATTATTATTAATTCTTTTGGTTTTATAATTTTTTCTTCAAAGAAATAATCTTCAATAATATTTAATAAAGTTTCTTCTTTAATTTCAATAAAAGGAGGTTCTTCTATTTTTATTAAAGAAGGGAAAATAAGTTTAATTTCTTCTTTTTTTAATTGATTTAAAAATTGAATATATTTTAATATAATTGAATTATCTAATTCAATCTTTTTATATTTATAAATCATTTTATTTGAGTCAATTTTTTTTAAAATATTGTCAGAACTAATAAAATAAAAAAAAAATTTTTGATAATTTTTAATATAATATTTATAAAATTCTTGAAAATGAACATTAAAAGATTTAGTGTTTGGATAGAATTTATCAATAATATCAAAATAATTAATAGTATAAAAATCTGAAGTTTCAAACATTTTTTTAATTACCATGAAATATTCACTAATATAACAATTAACTAAAAATTCTATAGAAATATCATCTATATTTCCTGTCATATAGTGACTAAATGAATCTTGTTTTAAACAAACTGAAAAATATTCAAGAAAAATTTTCTCTTCATCTAAATATTTATTTAATTGAACATTTTTTATATTTTCAGATTTTATTTCATAATATTTCCCATTTAAAGGTTCATTAAATTGTTGAAAAGAAAACAAAATATTTGTTTCTGCAAGAATATTAATTAAAAAATCATAAAAAATATTTAACAATTTTTTATTGTTCAAAATATCATCAGAATAAAAATCAATATTTTCGCTTTCTTGATTATATCCTAAATTATTATAAATTTCTTTTAAATTCATAACTAAATTATAAATAATTTTTTCAATATTTCCAGAACTTTTTTCATTGTAAATACAATCATGAATGAATTTAAAAAAACTTTGAAATTTTTCTTGTTCATTTTTTAATGTTGAACTAACATTTTTTTGTTTAACAATACAATGAAAAATTTTATTATCTAAATCAAAAGCAATAAAAGAATTATCATTTAAAGTTTGCAAAGATTTAATATGTTTTTCAGAATATGAATCAGCAATACCTATAATACAAGAATTTGGTCTTCCAACAATTTTAGAATTATCAACATCATTTATTTCTTTTTCTCCAATTGAATAAGTTGACCAATTATAATTTGAATCAAATTGATTTATAAAACATATTATTTCTGTTATAACTATATCTAATTTTTCTAAATCTTCACTAAAAACATAAATTTGATTTTCTATAAATATATGTAAAAATAATTCTGATAAAACTTGATAAGGTAATATTCTAAAAATTTCACATAAATTATAATCAAAATAAGGATACATTCTTAATTGTTCTATATTTATTATTTTTTGATTCTGTAAATTTAAAAATTCTGTTTCGTTAATGTTTGCGTATTCATTTAAATTATCTTTTGGAAATAAAATATAATTTATTGGAGAATGAATTGGAGAAGGAATAAAATTGACAATATTATATATTTGAATTTCAATTGGAATTTCAATTGAAGATGAAATAAATAAATTATAAATTTCATTTAATATTTTTCTAAATAAATTAAATAAACAAAATTGAGATATAATCATGAATATTTTTGGAATGAAAATTCTATATTGATTATTTAAAATTAAAATACTTTCATAAAACATTAATGAATAAATATTATAAATATTAGTAACACTTCTATTTTGAAAAAAACTATTTTTACTTTTAGGTTCATATAAATTATTATTTGTTTCTTTCTTAATATAAATAATAAATGGAAGAGGAAAACAAAAATTAATTGCTGAATCTAAAGGCATCATATCTCGATTCAGTTCAGAAGAAATAATATTAATAATTTTAGGACAGTCATTTACTTTAAATTCATTTAATTCATTTTCATTTATATTATTTATATTAGATTGAATATATTCAGTTGTAATTTCCAAAATAAAATCTTCTTCATATCCAAATATTAAAAACATTTCTATCAATCTTGAAGTATGAGTACAAAATGGTCTTAATTCTAAATAATCTTTATTACCTTTATCAGTCATAATACCAAATTTAAAGAAACAAAATTAAAAATAAAAATAGCAAAAAAAATAATAATAAAAAAAATATATATATAATATAAAAAAAATAAATTCAAAAAAAAAAATGGGAATATTCCGCCTAATGACATTATTAAAAGAAAAGTGTCCGGAATGTATAAAATCTTTACCTTTAAAATCATTTACAGGTCAAATATTTGCATTAGATGCATCTCTATCAATGTATCAATTCCTAATATCAACACAGCAAATAAAGAGTGGATTTTCAATATCAGATTTGCGTGATTCAGAAGGTAATTTGACAGGTCACTTACTAGGATTATTTAACCGTTCGATAATGTTAATGGAGAATGGGATAAGGCCAATATGGGTATTTGATGGAAAGCCTCCAGAAGCAAAGAGAAATGTATTAATGAAAAGAAAAGAAATAAAGGAAAATGCAGAAAAAGAAAAAAATGAAGCTAAAGATGAAGGAAATATGGAAAAAGCTTTAAAATTTGCTAATCAAACTATTAAAATTGATAAAAAAATGACTGATGATGCTAAAAAATTAATTACATTATTAGGTATTCCACTTATTGAAGCACCAAGTGAAGCTGAAGCTTCATGTTCTATTTTAGCAAAAGATAAAATTTGTTTTTGTGCTTGTACTGAAGATATGGATACTTTATGTTTTGGATGTCCTTATTTAATTCGAGATTTAAGTACTAAAGATGATAATGTAATTCAAATTCAATTAAGTGATGTATTAAAAGGATTAAATTTAAATATGGATGAATTTATTGATTTATGTATTTTATGTGGATGTGATTATTGCTCTAGAATTGAAGGTATTGGTGCTATTACTGCTTATAAATTAATTAAGGATAATAAAAATATTGAAAATGTACTTAAATACGCTGAGAAATATAATAAAGATAATACTCATAAAAAAAAAATGATTTATGATTTAAATACTTTCGATTATCAATTAGCAAGAAAATTATTTAAAGAACCAGAAGTTGTCAATACTAAAGATATTAAATTAGAATTTAAAAAACCTGATTATGAAGGTTTAAAACAATTTTTAGTTAAAGAAAAAAATTTCAGTGAAAGTAGAATTGATAATGCTATGAAAAGATTAGACAATGCTAAAAATAAATCTAATCAATCTAGATTAGAGAGTTTTTTCCAAGTTAAAGCTAATATTTCTAGTTCAATTAAATTAGGAAAAAAACTACCAGAACCTGAAACTACGAAAAAAAAAGGAAGAAAAGCGGGAACTTCAAAAAAGAAATAATTTATTAATGATTAATTATATTATTTATTAATAATAAATATTAGTTTTTAATTCAATTGAAATTAATTCTTTTTTTTATTAACATACAATATAATATTAAATTTAGTGTTTTTTATTCTTAATTCTAATAATATAATTATTTAATGTGAAAATAAATTTATATTTTTAATTATTATCTTAATTTAAAATATAATATTTTTTAAAATTTAAAATTAACAAAATATCAAAATTATTATTTATAATTGAAATATTCTTTTTTTTTGAAAACAATACAAAGAAATATTTCAAAATCAAAAAATAATGTAAAAAATTTAACTTTCCAAAGGTAACCAACTATAATCTTGATTACCTAATTTTTCCCAAACATAACCTTCGACTCGATTAAAATCATTAGAATTAATTAAATGTAAATAAGTAAGAAAATAAACATAATTCCACAAATTATGACTTTTTAAGACATGTTCTTCAAAATCAATATTTCTTCTTAAGCATTCATCAGAAGAAATTTGGCAAATAAAACAAATAGAATTTCTATCTTTTTCCCTTTCATAATTTTTATTTCTTAATTCAGCAAAAGCATCAACAATAATACCAAAGAAAACATTTAACATGATTAAAACAATAAGAATATCAAAAATCATATCAAAAAAAAATCTAACTAAATATCTTTTTGGATTTATTTTAAAAGAATCTTTTGGTAATTGATCTGCAATTCCTCCTCCATTTCTAACACCATAATTAGTAATAAACATCCAACATTGAATTGATGAATAACAAAAATTTTCTATTTCTTCTTTTTTGGTTTTTGTATTATATACTAGAAAAGAAAAATCTTCTGAAAGGAAAAAATATGCTATCCACATAAATAAATAAGTTAATAAATATATTACAAAAAGTACTGTTATCATTGTTTTAAATTTTGACATTATTGCTGCAAAAATTGCAAATAAAGTTGGAATTAAATTTGCTATAAAAATTACTTGGATTATTATAAATATTGATTGGTTAAAAATTAAATAAAATAAAAGTAATATAAATGAATATATTAATACACATATTTCTCTATTTGTTAGTAATGTGTCAAAAATTGCTGTTATTATTTTTCCACACAAAGGAATTAATTTATTCATTTCTTTTACTAATTTAAACACTGTTATATTTGGTTTAGAAGAAAAAAAATTTAATACTGTTTCAGATAATATTTTATTTCTTCCAAGATCACTTTTTTGTTTATATACAAAAGTTAAATTATATTTCTTTAAAATATTACCTTCATAATATAAAAAAAATTTAAATCTAAACCAAATAATAAGTACAATAATAATATAAGCAATTTGTATAATTGAAACAATTAAATTTTCATAATTATATTTATATCTTATTTCTTGAGAAGTATTATTATAATCTATATCATTCATTGAAGGAGGACGATATTTTTCAATTATTAAATCTAAATTTGAAAGTATTATAAAAGCATAATTTATCCATTCAAAAACAACAAAATCTATTTTACTTAAAAAATTTAATATTCCTGTTTCTCTATTTAAATTCTTATTTACAATCATTTCAAATAAAAAATAATCAGAATTATAAATTAATTGCTTATATTTTGTTGTTGCTGAATCTCTATCAATGTTATTTTCAAAAGAATTTTTAGTTTGATTAGATAAAAAGAAAGTTAAATAAGGCTTTTGAAAGAAAGTTAATTGATTTTTTTGATTATAATAAATAACATCAATTTCTTCTTGTTCTTGCATAATAATTAATTCATCAGATTTACTTAAAGTTTCTTCAGTTGGATCAATCTCTTTATCAGTTCTAACTTCAACATATAAAATAATTTGTTCTAAAAAATGATAAATTATATAAGCATATATTGAATCAATTGTCCAATCAATATCTTTATCATTTTCTAAATTAATATGATTTGAATTAATATTTTCTTCAAATTTCTCGAAATGAGAATAAACTTCTTTTCTTGAATATTTCATTTCAAAAATTTTTATTAAAATATATAAATTATTACAAACTAATAATTCTAATGAATCTCTAAATTTACTTTCATGAATATATAAATGAATACATTCATTAACAAATGAATCTTTATTTTTTTTTGAATTTAAAACTTTCATTCTTTCAGGAATTATTTTAAAAGAATTTTGAATTAATAATCTAAAATTATATAATATTTCTTTATAAATTTCAATAGGAGAAAAATTTTCTTCAACTAATTTTTTCGCTGTATTAAATTTTTTTCCATTTTGAAGATATGTATTTATTAAAGATAAAAATTGAACTTTACATAAACAAACAATTTTTTTTCTTTGAATTGAATCTTCAGGAGATTTTAATTTCATTACATTTATCATTTTAGGTTCTATAAAAAATAATTTATTGATTTGTTCTTCTAAAATTGGAGAATATTCTTTTAAAGTTACTGAATATTCAATAATAAAACTAATTAAATTTGACATTAAAACTATTAATCTATCAGAAGGTAATTCAACTAAAATTTTTTTTGTTTGATATAAATATATTATTGTTTGTTTAAGTGATATTATTACATTTTCAAAAATTGAATATTCATTTATTTCTTCATCAATATTATTTTCATCATTTTCTAAATGAAATAAAGGAAGAAATATTTTATCATGAAAATCAGTACAAAAACTTTCTCCTAATAATTGAAGAAATTGTAAAATTAATTTTGTATTATAAGCTTTTAAATTATATCTTTTTGAATCATAAATATTTTTAGATAATAAAAAAGTATGATATATATATTTTTGAAGAATATTATTAAAATTTACAAAAAAATTCTCATTTAATATTGATAAACATGTTTTTTGCATTTCTTCAATATCATAAAATAAAGTTTTTGTAATAAAACAAAGAAAAGTTTCAAAAGATTCATTTTTAATTTTACTATTTAAATATGATGTAAAATATTGAATTATAATTTTTCTATAATTTGATTTTGAATTATTAACAATATTTTTAAAAACTACTAAATAATTAGTTCTATTTATATTTATAAAACTATCTTCATAAATTTTTTTAATTAAATTATTTTCACGTTCTTCTTCTATTTCATCAACTTTATAAAAATCTTCATAAAGAGAATTATTAATTAAACTAAAAGGATGAAAATTAATTTCATGAATATATTCATAATTTTTAAAAAATGTTTCAAAATTAAAAAGTGTTTTAATTTTTGTTTCTTTTAAAATTTCATTAATTGAACTAGTCATTAATTTATAAATTTCATCTCTATCATAAATATTAAAATTATAATTTGTCATATAATTAATTATTTCTTTTTCAATTTCAATTCCTTCATTATTAATACATTTCATATCAATTTTTTCAGCATTTAAAATATAAATAAAATATTCTATTTTTCCTATAAATTTTAAAGCTAAAGAATAAAATAAAACAAATGGTTCATTCCATAAATTTCTTTCAAAATTAAAAAAATCACATATTCTTTTTATTTCTTTTAATAATTCTTTTGTATATAATTTAATTTGATTATCATTATATTCTTTTAATGAAAAAGGATATGAATCTATTTCTAAAATAATGATATTAATGAATAATTTTATTCTTTCTAAATTTTTAATTTTTGTTTCTGTATCTAAAAAGAATTTTGGATTAAAATTTTTTTCATTATCATCAATATTTTCTTTAATAATTGAAGGATATATATTAATATTATTCTCAAATATATATTTTAAATATTCTTTTGTTGTTAAATGATTGTTCATATATTTAAAATTTTCTTTGGATATAAATTCAATAAAAAAAAGACTACTCATTGCTCTTAATAAAATAATTTTTTTTTTAATTTTTAATTTATCACTTTTAAATAATTTTAATATAGATTTTTCTTTTTTATCAAAAGGATAATCAAAAAAATCATAAATAGGTTTTAAACGATAAAGTTCATTAATATAAATATAATTTTCACAAATAATCATTAATTTAAAATAACGAAAAATAATATCAATTTCTATTTTATCTAAATTTTCATTAACTTCATTATTTTCAGTTGTTTTTCTATAAGTATTTTCAGTTAATAATAAATTTCTATTTTCTTCACTTACTAAATAATTTTCTGTTATTGTTCTTTTTGTTGTTATTATTATATCTTCTCTATTTAAATTATCATATTCAAATTCATCTTTAAAATAATAATTATAAAATATTTGAGAATCACAAAAATTATGTTTTGAATTTATAAAAATTTCAGAAACATTAGATTTTATTTTTTCAAATACAATATCTTCATAATAAATTGATAATAATGTAAATATTTGAATTATTTTCTTAAATTGAGAATAAAATTGATTTTTTAAATATTCTATATCATTTAATGAAAATACATTTTCTTTATTTTTATTTTTTTGAATTTCATCAATGAAATTATTAAAATCATTTAAATGTTTAAAAAGATGTTTTGATAGTTTTTTCAAACAATTATGACCAGAAATATCTATTTGATAAGAAATTAATCCTTTACAAAACATTCTTAAAAATTCTAAAAAACAATTTTGAATTTTTAAAGTTTCATCAGAATAAATGTCAATTTTATCATTCAGATTTTTAAACTTATAATATTTAAAAGAAAATCTATTTATTAATTTTTGTATTCTAGTTAAATTTTTTCCAGTAATAAAAAATCTAATTCCACTTTCAGTTGTTATTATTAAACCTAAAATTGCAATCATTTGTTCAATTAATTCATAATTTATATAACTACAAAATTTTCTTTGAGTAAAAATAATTAAAATATCTAATAATGTTTTATTAATATTTGCAAGACACATTTGATAAACTAATTTTTGATAATTAAATTTTTTTTCAATATTATAAAGAAAAGTATTTATATATTTATAATTTCTATTAAGTTTTAATATATATTTCATATTATAATTTTCATTTTCTTTATCATCTTTTTTATGAATATAACTTTTTATATTATTCTTCATATAATTAAAAAAAGTAGATAATTCAATTTTAAAAAGTAATGTTATAGAATCAGAAGTCATTTCAATATCTTCATATAAAAAAAATTTATGAAGAGAATTATTTAACGTTAAACTTAACTCAAAAAAAAAATTTTTTTTATTTTGATTTAAATAATTTTTAATATTTTCATATTGATTAGAATAATAAGAAATATTTTTCTTTGTAAATGTATTAATTTGATAATAATAAATATTATCAGTAACTGAAAATAATCTTAAACTTTCATGAAGAATATTTAAAGTTTTTTGATATAAAATACCTTTATCAGGTAATTCATAAGGAATTTCATTAGGATTAATAGTTTTTCTTTTTAATTGTTCTTGTATTTTAATTAATTCTTGGATTTCAATTTTTAAATCTTTTTTGATATCATCGTTTTCAATAATTTGATAATGTTTAACAACAGCAAAATGTGCTTTTAATATCATTTGAAATAAAATTTGACCATGTTCACTTAAAACATGAATAAAATTATGTTCAAATTTTCCTTTATCAAAATATTCTTCTATTACTTGATCATTATAATCTATTCCAATCATTAAAAAAATTTCTGAAAGACAACTAAATGATCCTAACCATATTTTTTCTGTATCTTCATTAAATGGAATTGAATTAAATAAATTATCATTAAAATCATTTATTAATTTTATTAATATTTCTAAATCTTCAATATTAAATAATTTCCTTTTTAATGCAAAACAAATTAATCTTAATCCCATCTGAAGTTCATCTTGAAAAGTAATTATATTAAATATTTGTTTTTCAAGACCTTTTATCATAAAAGGAAGAAAATCTTCTAAAATTATATTTCTTATATCTCCACAATTATTATTTGAAAATTTATATTTTTTATGTATTTTTTCTGTATAAATACTATTTGAAAAATAAAACTTTTTTAATAATATTCTTTCTAAAATTGTTGGTGTGATAAAATCAATTGGATGTAAACTTTTAATATATTTAAAATCTTTTTTAAAATGAACAAATAATAATATAAACATTAATCTAAATTTTACTAAACACATTTCAAGAGTTTTATAATTTAAATCTTTTATAAAAGAAATTAAAGTTTCATAAGGAAATAATTTTTCTATTTTTGGATGAAAATAATATGTCTTAAATTGAGTATTTAAAAAAAATGTAAAATTTTCTAATAAAATTGGAAATGGATGTTGTTTAGAAAATATTATTTTTGGATTATGATTTGTTAAAATATCATTAAATAATATTTCTATATTTTTAAAAATATTATTTTCAAATAGTAAATTTATTAATTGAATTGACCAAAATCTCTTTTCTATTATTTTTTGATATTCAAGTAAATTGATTTGAAAAATAAATTCATTATAAATTGTATGATTCCCAGTTTTACATTCACATTTTTTTTTAGAAAATGAATTGTTTTGATTTATTTTCACTATTTTTTTATTGCATTCTTTATGACATAAAAAATAACAAAAAGAACATAAATTTATTTTATCATCTTCACAATAAAAATAATGATTTTTACAAAAAATTTTATCTAGAAAAATCATAGGACAAAAAATTAAATTTTTATTAGAAATAATTTTAACTTTATGTTTCATAATAATACCACAATCACAATAAAATTTATTTCCAAAAGGAATTTTAAAAGAGTTTTTAATTTCAAATTTAGTAATAATATTATTATTATTTTCTCTACATTTTAAATGACAATCTTCATAACAGAATTTACATAATTTCATTTTTTTTTGAGGGTCACAAAATTGACAATAAAAACCTTCTTGTTCAATTGCTTCTCTTCCAAAATATTTTGATGTACATTCATGAGAAGAATATAAATTAAAATTAAATGATTGTCTTGATGTTATTTTTTCTTCAAATACTGAAGAAAGTTCACTTGATGATTTACTTTTATTTTCCATAATTTTTTTTTTAATATTTTTTTATTCTAATCATTTTATTTTAATTTCATTTCGAATTATCTAATCTTCTTAAAAAATAATAATTAAATTTTTTTAGATAATTAATTTTTTATATTTTAATCACTTTGTTCTTTTAAAAAAATTTATTTTAATAAATTATAATTTTAAAATACTTATATTATATAATAACATTTTTAATATCATTTCATTTTTTTCAAGAAATTTTTTCTTCAAAATTAAAGAGAGAAATATTTATTGTAATGATTTTATTAAATATTATTTTTTTTTTTAATATAATTTCAAAAATTAATAAATGATATATAATGAGTTTATTGAATCATTGTTAATTTATAAACATATAAAACAAATTGAAAAAATAGGAATTTTTGACACTAATCTTTGTAAAACTTGGGAATTAAATTTTTATGTTAACAATGTATTTATTTATAAAAATAATGGAGATGAATTAATAAACTTTTGTTTTGATGTTTTAGAAAATGTATATTCAAAAAATAATATTTTATTTAAAAAATTAGTTACTTCATCTTATTTAAATAATACAACTTTTTCTCATATTTTTTTGAATGATAAAAAAATTTCTTTATTTCGAAATCATTTAATTTTTATAATAGTAACTAATAAAAAAGTCCAAGAAAATTTAAGTAAATTATATTTAGAATTTATATCAAATGTTTTTTTTAATTTTATAGGAGATAATCAAGAAAATAGAAATATTTATAACATTTCTAAAATTTTTGAAATTTTTTTTCTAAAATATTTAACAATTAAATTTACTGATATTATAAAATTTCTTTTAATAAAAAGAGAAAATATAATGATGAATTCACAAACAAAATTAAAAAATATATTATTTATTGATTGTAAAACAAATACAATTATATTTAATTTAAAATCTCTTTTAAAAAAGAATGGAATTATAAAAAAATTAAGTAATAGAACAATATTATGGCATACAATAATAAATAATTTAAATACTTTTAAAGATTATTATTCAACTAAAATAGAATTATTTTCAACATTTCCAAGATTAAGTTTTATATCTAGATTTATAAAAATAAATAATGGAATGGCAATAATAGAATGTTACTCATCTAATAAATTATCAAGAAATTCAAATGAGTATTGTGAATTTGAATTTTCATTTCAAAAAATAAAAGAAAAAGTAAGTTCACTTTTATTCAATAATTCATTAAAATATTTAGATTATTTTGAAAATTTTTTAATATTATATTTCACATCTCTTTCATCTAAATATTATTTATATAATAATTTAAATGCTGAATTACCTTATTTTGATGATGAATATTTGAATATTATTGATGATTCTCTTCAAATTAGAATGTCCTTTGAAAATTTAATAAGTTATCTTTATAAAAAAATAGAATTAAAATTTCTTCAAAAAAATAAAGAAAAATCAACAAAAACACTTACACCAATAAATAAACATTATTATTTTTTAATAATTGAAAAAAGTGAAATTTTAAAATCTTTATATCATTCAAAAATAAATTATGAGACTAAAATATCAATAGATGATAATAAAATAATAGATAATAATAACAATTTCAATTATATTAATAATAATAATGAATTTGCTGAAAATATAAGTGAAATTTCTGTAATTGAAAAAATAACAGAAGATATTTTATCAGAAAGTATAATATCAGATATTAAAGAAAGACAAATGTTAATGAGTAATTCTACTATAATTGAAGAAAATAAAAATGGAGAAAATACAAAAAAAGACATCAAAGATTTATTAAAAAGTATTCAATTTAAATTAGTTAATTTTGGGGAAAATGGTTCTCCTATTAGTACTTTTTCAATTAAAAAGAATAAATCTCAAATTATTGAAAATTCTAATAATAATAGTTTTATTCAAATTCAAAATGTTAATAATCAATATATTAGTGAAAATAAAAGAAAAATTAATGAATTAAATGATATTTCTGAATTTTATGGTGACAGATCTTCACAAGAAATTATTTATGAAGAAACTCCTACTTTTGCAAATTTAAATAACAAAACTTTCAAATTTAAAAAATCAAAGAAATTCCAAAAATAAAATCTTTATAAAATAAAAGTGTAATATAAATAAAGTAAATATAATTAAAATTAAAAATAATATATTGTATATTATATTATTATGAAAAAAATTCAATTAATTTATTAATAAAATAATAACAATCTTAATTAAATTCTTCAAAAGAAAAATGAAATAAATAAAGTAAAAAGATAAAATTAAATTATGATACATCAAAATAATTCCAGTAAAAAAGTCTTTAAATATGTTTTTTAATTTCATTAATTTTATGTGGATTTAATTTATAAGTAGAAACAATATATTTATTTACATTGACTATTAAAAGTTGTATTTCTATAGAAATTCCAATTTTTTAATCATTCAATTTATCAATCCTCTAATAATATATAATAATAGTTTTTATTTATAAAATTATTGAATTTTTTTTACCTATTTTTTCAACTTTTATTTCATTTATTAAAATAATACCCTTTCTCCAATATTATATAGTTTGTTTGTAATATCATAATAGTTTATTAAATGATATAAATGGAAATTAATTTTCAAAATGCAATTTTTTTTAAAATTGATTTTAGATGATATTCAAAATACAATTGATAAGTTTTCTTTCTTCATCTTAAAATCCTTTAAATAACTGTGAAAAAAATAATAATAGAAAAAAAGAATTCAAAATTTAAATTATAAAAGAAATACAATTCATGAAGAAAATAATATTAAATCAGTTGGAAATAATCAAAATATTTTTAATGTTTATAACTCTCTTAATTATTTAAGAGATTCTTATTTTTTTTAATAATAATAAATCAAAAAATCTAAGTACTATTGAATCAATGGAAGAAATGAGTCTAATGAATGATTATGTAATGAATAAAAAAAAGTAAATGGCTTATTTTGGTTTAATATTATTAATATGAAGGTAAATAAAAAATTAAACGAATTTAATAAAAATATAAATGAATATTATTATGCTGATAGCTAACCCACCGTAATTTCTTCAATAAAAAATGATATTAATACTAACAAAAATTCAGAATATATAAAAAGAAATAATTCAATTATAAATTCTTTGAAAAGAAATAATACTAGAAATAGTAATACTAAAATATCATTTATTCAAAAAGAAGAAAATACATTAACTCAAAAAATTCATAACAATTCAATTTAAAAAAGATTGATTTCAATAATGATAGAAATAGTAAACCAATAATTTATTAAAATGAAGATGAAATATTGTATGAATATTTAAGACGGAAAAAAATTCTTCATTTTTAGTAAATGAAAGTTGATGATCTTACAATGTTAATAGAACAAATGAAAGTAAAAAAACCAATAACTCATATTGATTTAAAAAAACAGGAATATTACAATTTGGAGACAGAGCAAGAATTTTAATTAAATTTCAATTAGATTCAAGAAACACACAATATCAATTATTTTCAAATCTTGATGAAGAATCTATATTTCATTATGTAAGAGATAGTAATTATAAAAAGATATATGTTTAAATTATTTTTATAAATAACTTTTATCTTTAAAATTAGATTTCCGCCAAATTCAAAAAACAAATAAAAATAGAGAAAAAAAATTATTTAGTATACATTTCAGAATAAAAAAAGAAAAATCAGTAGAAGATAAAAGAGAGTAATAATAGGAATAAAAGGAAGATAAGGAAAATCACTCAAATAATGAAATTTAAATATTAATTCTTTCAATATTTAATATTACTAAAAAAAAAAAAGAATAAAAAAGAAAAAAAAAAGTCTTCTATAACTCCCTCCTTAATCTTCTATACTAAACATCTTCTGCAACTCCCTCCTTAACCTTCTATACTAAACATTTTAAATCTCCCTCATTAATCTCATAAACCTCCATCAAATACCTATTCTTGATTTTATATTTAACTACTTAAAAATTTTTTTTTTAAATAAAATAATGGAAGTAAAAAATTCAGATGACAAAAATAAAAATAAAATATTGATTGGGGATTGGGGATTGGGGATTGGGGATTGGGG
>JAJJLU010000025.1:0-38669 GCA_023807065.1 Isotricha intestinalis
CCCAATCCCCAATCCCCAATCCCCAATCCCCAATCCCCAATCCCCAATCCCCAATCCCCATTTCATGAGGAATGTTTTTGAATAAAAAATTATTTAATTAAAGTTAAATATTTATCATTTTGAAAATATTTTTTTTTATATTTTTTTTATAATTTATATAAAATAAAATGTCCTATTCTAAAATGGGAAAAATTTTTAATAAATTAATTGAGAAAAAAGAAAAATTTTTTTCTAGAAAAATAAAACCAATTATTCATGATTTTTATTTAGATGAAGAAGGAAATAAAATAATTAATAAAGGAATTAATATTGAATTGAAAAAGCAAAAATTAAAAAATTTTTTAGAAGATCTTTCAAGAAGTGATGAAGACAGAAATTTAAGTAGAAAAAAATATTTAAATGAATTAATTTCAAATAAACAAATTTATTCTTTTCAAAAAGAAAAAGAAAAATTTATAAAAAAAAGAGAAATGAGAATTAAAAATATTTTAGAAGAAAGACATAAAAAAAATAATATAAGCTATTCTCCTAATTATAATGCTATTTTTCCTAATGTTCATTATATTATTTTTCCAAAAAGTTTTGAAAAAAATAATAATAAGATGAATAATGATAATGAAAGAAGTTTTAATGAAAAAAAAGAAAAGAAAAATAAAAATTTTTCTGAGAAAAATTTAAAACCAATAAAAACAAAAGAAAATAAAAATATTATTGTTGTTCCTTCTTATAAAGAAAAAAAAAATAGAATAATAAATAACATTAATAATGATAATGATAAAAAATGTACTCCAAAAAAAATTGATAAAATACAATATAGAAATTTAAATAAAAAAAAAAATAAATCTACTCTTAATTTATTTAGAAAAAAAATTTCTATGAAATTTAAACCAATTGAACCTTTTTTTTGTTATACTCCAAATTTTGAATTTATTAAAGAAGATACTTCTAAAACTTTTGTTCATTATGGTAGAGATTATATTACAGATTTAAGAAATAAAAAAATTAAAAATGTTAAAAAAAAAATTTGTAGTAATAATCTTTTAAATGCTTCTGCTCATGATTATGCAATTATTGATATTTGTAATGAAGAAAATAGAAAAAAAGAAGAGAAAAAGAAATTAGTTAAGCTAATGTATAATATTTTATAATTGTAAATTTGAAATTCTATTATATTATTTTTTATGAGTGAAAAAATAATTTAAATTACTTTTTTATAAATATTAAAAAATATTAGAAATTTAATTAATTATAAAAAAAATTTTTGTTCCTTAAAAAGGAACAAATAAAAAAAAAATATGAAAATAATATTTTTTAAAACTTTAAAAATACAAATTACTCATTATTAATTTAAATTTAATCTTCTTCATCAGTAGTTTCAATATAATCATCAAATGATTTTTTTAAAGCATAAGTTTTATTTTCTCGAATAACACCTAATAAAATAAGTAAAGTAACACTAATAATAAAAATTAATATAACGAAATAATTTATTGAAAAAACATTTTTTTGTTCTTCACTGTTAATATTTCTGATTTGAATATTTTTAGGTTTATATTTTTCAATAAATTTTTTATCATTTTTTTTTCCATAACCAGTTATTTCAACTCTATAAATTCCTTCACTAATATTTTTTCCAATTAATTGAGTAAATTCTTCTTTATTTTCATTTAAAGTATTATTATTTAAATTATTATTATTTATTTCATTATAATTAATTTCAAATTTATGTTCTTTTGTTTTATTACCATCCATTTGTTTTAAATTAAGTAGAAATTTATCATAAGATAAAAGAATATCTTTTTTAATAGTAAAACTATAATCATTAATTAAATTTTTAAAAGAATTAACTTGAATAGGATATTGATTAAAAATAACAATAGATTTACAATTTAATTGATTTATATTTAAATCTTCTGGTAAATTTGGAATCATATTTTTATCTCTTACAATAAATTCTTTTGGATTATCAATTATTATATTATTATCTATTGAAGTTAAATAATATTTTTGAAATAATAATTCTACATTAAATGAAGGAATAAAATGTTTTATTTTTTCATTTGTTATTATATAAGATTGATTAATACAATCATCATTTAATAAAGGAGAATTTTCATTTAATAATTTTAAATTTTCAGGTTTAATTAAATTATGAATTGTATGATTAGTATAAAAAATTTTAAAAGATAAAGTTTGATTTTTTTTATTATATTTATTTTCAGGTTCAACTTTAATAGTTAAAAATTTATCATTTTTCATTCTTAATAAAATAGTATTATCAGATAATTTTTCTTTAATTAAAGTACTATTTTTTTCAGTTTGAATTTTTACTTTAGTTCCATTTCCACTTTGTATAATAATACTTTTTTCTTCTTTATCACTATTATAAATATTATGATTAGTATCATTCAAAATAAATTTATAGAAATGAGGAATTGAATTTTCATTAATATTATCATTATGTTCAATCCATTGGTCATTATATTTAAAATTTTGTTCTTCTAAATATTTTAAATCCATTCTTTTTCCAACTCCAATTTCAAAGTCATCAGGATAAATAAAAGTATCATTTAAATTTTTAGGAGAAAATTTTAAAGCAATAAATAACAAAGTTCTTTGATTTGGTTTTTGAATTGTTTTAGAAAATTTTAAATGATAAACATTATCTTTAAATTTATGACTTTCTAATAAAGAAAAAATTGATTTTGAATCTTTTACAGGAATTAATTGTTTATAATCAGTTATATTTGTTTCATTTGAAGTTACTATTACTGCTTTTATTTCATTATTTATATTTTCATTTATTGAATCAAATCTATATGTTACATAATTTTCTTCATTTAATTTATAATTTGTTATATCAAAATAAAAAAAATATTTATTAAATGTAACAAATTTTTCAAAATGTAATTGTCCTTCTTTTAATTCTAAAGGTTTAAAACCTTCAAATTTTGTTATTAAAATAAGAAATTTATTTTTATAATAAGGTCTTTTTTCCTTTCTCATATTTGTTATTTTAATATAATAAGTTTTATTTGGGAAAAGACTTATTACAGTTTCTATTAAATTATCATTACTAGAATAAATTTCTTTATATTCTGTTTTATTAGTATAAATAGTAACTAAGTCTTTATCATAATTATTTATTTCAAAAGAATATTTATTTTTTTCTTTTACTTTAAAAGTACATATTCTATAATTTAAAGAAAAAAATCTACTTAAAAGATAAGGTTGATTCTCTTGAATTTCAATATCATCATTTTCTTTATAAATAGAAACATAATCTTCATAAAAATAATGTTTATCTTTAAAAACAAAATATATAAATTCATTTTCTTTTTTTAAATTTAATTCCTGTGTTTTTACTATAAAATCTTTTCTTTGAAGAATAAATTTAATTGAATTATTATAATTTGAACAAGTATTATTTTCTAAAATACAATTTACTTCTTCTAAATTTAATGTCACTAATCCTTTTACTGTAAATCCTGTTCCTGATTGAAAATGAATTATTAAATCTCCTTTTTCTTCATTTGAATTATTTAATCTAAATTTTAACACTTCAATTGGCTTTTCTTTATTTAAAATTAAATGATAATTTTCATATGGAAATACTTCTTTTATTTCTTCACTTTTTGATAATAATATAAGTAATGTTATTATTAATAATGAAATAAAAGGTTTTGACATTTTAAATTATATGATTTCTTTTTTTAAAGAATAAAATATAATAATTATTAATTTTATTTAAAATAAAAAATAAAATAAATATTTTTAGTGTAAATAAATTAAAAAAAATTTTATTTACTATGGAAATTGATTTCCATATAAATTATTACTAATTCTAATAGCTTTATCATAAACTAAAGAAATATCAATATCACTAACTTGATGTAATAAAATATCTAAAAATTGATTTTTGTCATTAATTTTCTCAAATTTTATTTTTAAACATTTAAAAATAGCTAAAATAATACATTCAATAAAATTTAAATGTTGTGATTTTAAACTTCCATTGTTATCATTATAATGAAATTGAATAAATTCATACATAAAAATAATATCCCATAATAAAATAACTTTTTCAATTGGAAATTCTCTACTGAAAATACAAATATACCATCTTAATAAAAATAAATCTGGATCAACTTCTTCAATATGTAAATAATTAGTTAATGTTGTATCTATTTTTTTTAAATCAATATAAAATAATTTATACATTCTTTTTTTAATTTCACTATCATTACAATTTAATATATCTTCAAGAGATAATTTTAATTTTTCATTTACTGGTTTTTGACTTAGAAAAGATTTTCTATATTCTTTTTTATTATAAGAATAAAAAATATTTAAATCTTTATTCATTAAATTTTTGAAAATAGTATAAACATCACATTCTAAAAATTCATTATTTGAATGAATAATATAATATAAAAAAGTATCATCATTTTTAATAAAAGTTTCATTTAAATAATAATTTTGATAAAGAGTATATAATAAAATAGAACAAATTTCATTCATTCCTTGATTATAACTTATATTAGAATTCTTTTTAGAATAAATATATAATATTAAAATAAGTATTTTTTTAATTTTTTTATCTGTAAAAAATTGCATATCTTGATAAGTTCTGTTAATATCAATTTTAATTAAAGAAATTAATTCATAATCTTCATTAGATAAATTTAATTTTGCTTTTTCATAATTTTCATTTCCTTTTTCTTCTTCAATATCAATAAAATCATTTATTTCTTTTGTTATTAAAGAATTTTTATAATTAAAATATTCTCCTCTATTATCATTTATTATTTCTTTCCATTTTTCTGGTTTATTAAAAGGAAGAACATTTAAAAAAATTTGCCATACTAAAGGACGATATTCTTGTTTAAAATTATAATTTTTTATTTTATTTATCATTTTTTGAATTGTTATTTTTGGATTTTTCATATGTTGAACAAATTTATCATATGCTTTGTAAACATATTTCCTTGCATAATTTTTATTATTTATATCTTCTGTTTTCCAAAAATATTCATAAATTTTATCCATTTAAAAAAATAAATAGATTAAAAAATATTTTTTTATTTTTTATTAAAAATAAAAATGAAAAAAATAAAAATTTTAATCATCATAATTTAAAGTAGCAAAATCCATTCCATTTCCATCAGTAAATTGATTAATTCCAATCAAAACAATATCAACTAATTGCCAGAAAATATAGGAAGAATATACTAAATACATTCCAATATTAAAATTTTGAATTTCTTTAAATCCTTTAATTAATCTTTTAACAAAAATATCACAAGAAATAATAATAATTAAAAATAATAATTTAATAATTCCATATAAAATTCTTTTAGCATAAAAATGACCAATTCCAAAAGGAAAAAATAATTCTAATAAGAAAAAAATCCATTGTTTTTTTAATTTATATTGGCAACTTTTTTGATTAATATTAACCTCAACATTTTTTTTTTGAGCATAACCTAAAGGACATTTACATACTTTTGATGATATACATGAATCACAATTTGTTGAAGTACATTCTCCATATGCGAAATAATATTTTGAATCTGATATATTGTAATTTTGAATTACATTTTCTTCTGGTTTATATATTTGTTTCATTTTTAATGCTTTTATTATTGTTATTAATAATATTTGAACAACAATTTTTTCGTTTTTCATTTTTTTATTTTTTTTTTTTAAGTTAATTAAACTGTTTTTTTTTTTGAAATATGATTAATAATAAAAATATAAGTTTTAAATAAAAATAAATTAACAAAATCTAAATAAGATAAAATAAATAACAAATGAAATAACATTTAATTTCTATTTCACATTTTAAATAAAAAAATTCTATTATAAATGAATATACAATCTTCAAAAACATATACTTTTTTAATATAAAAATATATAAAAAAAAAAGAGTTGTGTGAAAACAAATTAATTATTAAGATAATTATTAAATTTTATACCAGTAGTATTAATATTTTCATTATCAATTGCATTTTTTTTATGTTTAATCATATATTCATAACCTTTTTTTTCAAATTCAAAATCAATATCAAAAGAGTAAGTATAAGCTAAAACTTTTCTTTGTTCTTCATCAAAAAAATATTTTATAATAATATTTAAAGTATTTTCTGATTTAAGATAATGAACAATATCTAATAAAAATTGTATTTCTTTAAAATTATTTTGAACTTGTTTAATTGTATCAAATGTATTTTTTTTACATAAAAAATCAGACCAAAAACTAGGAATTTTAATTATTCTTACTTTTGTTTTTGGTAATGAAATTTCTCTTAATTGTTTTATTTTTTTTATTGAATTTATATTCTTTATTGTAGAATTTTTTCGGAGTGGAAAATTTGTTTCTTCATTAAAAACAGAATTTTTTCTTTCAATCATCGTTTTTCTTTTATTTTCAAAAAAAGATTTTTGTTCTTTTGATATTGAATTTAAAGTTTGTAGAAATTTTCCTTGTGTTGATGGACTTATATTTTCATAAAAATCATTAAAATTTTTTCTTTGACTGTTATTTATTTTACAATTCGGAGTTAAACAAGGTGATAATAAATATTTATTTGACATTATTTTTTCTTTTTTTTCAAAATCATTTATTTTTCTATTATTATTTTCATCTTCATTATTATTATTATTTGAAATTATACTTTTATTTATATTATAATTTTTATTTACATTATTCATATTATTTGTATTAATGTTTGCATAAGAATTATTTATATGATTAAATGAATTATTATTTATACTCACTCCACTTGAATTATGTACAATTATTTTACTTTGACTTGATAAATATTTTCTCATATTAGATAATTGTTGTCTTACTTTTTTTAATCTTATTTCACTTTCATCCATATTAAAAAATTCGAGTATATAATTTTTATATAAAACAATTCTAATAAAATAAATAGAATATTCTCCAAAAATTAAAATCATTTTTAACATTCCTCCAACATTAGAAAAAATAGTTTGTAATTTAATATAAGATCTTTCATAAACTTCTCTTTTAGAAGAAAGTCTAATTGTTAAAGATAAAAAATCATTAGAAATTCTATGATCGATATTAGGAAATATATAATCATAAACTGAAAATTTTATTTTCTTTTTCTTTTCAAAAAAATAACCAGAATCAGTGAGAATTTCAATTGATTTTAAATATAAAAAAATATCATTGAAAAAATTAATAGAAAAAGAACTATATAAATTTTTTCCATAAGGATGAAAAGGAGATTTATAATTCCTAGGAACAATAGTATAATCAATCATAAAGATTCCTAAAAAACCTCCTGTTAAAATATAATTTAATTCTTCATTACTTTTACAAGTAAAATTATTTTTTGTTGAATTTTTACATTTAGAAAAATTTAATTTAAGATAAGAAAAAAAATCTCTTTTAAATTCTCCCTCTAATTCATATGAACTTTCATTTAAACAATATAAATTATTTAAAGGTAAATTAGTAAAATATTCAGGAATAATTTTAAATTTAAATTGAGAACATTTAATAATTTGAATAGGATAACTATAATAATAAGTTTGATTATTTCTTATAATAACTTTAGTTTGAACAGCAGAAACATTATAAATACTTTCATCAATATAATTAGTATATTCTTTATCTTGAAGTCCAAAAGCAAAGTAAAAATTTTCATTAGTTAAATTAATTGAATTTGGAACTTCATCATTATAAACAGTTGTTAATATTGTAGGTTTTTTATGTGCAAACATTTGGTTTAAAAATATTGATACATATATTATCATTATTAAACTACATATTAATGTTAATACTGAACCTATTGTTGTTTGAAATGTTTGATGACCTCTTATTGTAAATAATGGTGGAATTCAAAATATATCTATTAATCTAAATAATTGAAAAAAATTCATTTCTTTTTTTGGTTTTTAATTATTTTTTATTGTTTGAATATTTTTTTATAAAAGAAAAAAATGATAGTTTTAAAAATATATAATAATAATTATTTAATAATAATTTTTTATTTATTTTTTTTATTTTTTTATTTAAAATATCATTTATAAAATGGGAAAGAAACATGGTTCTTTAACTAGAGCAGGGAAAGTTAGAAAACAAACACCAAAAGTAGAAAAAAAAGAAAGATTAAAAAAATTACCTGTGGGAAGAGCTAAAAAAAGAAGACAATATGGAAAAAGATATTCTGTTATTATTCCTGAAGCTACTGCTGCTGCTAAAAAGAAATTCAGAGCTAATAGAAATCAAATTAAATAAATTGATTTTTCTTTATTATTTTTTTTACTGGTATGTTAAATAAAATTGAAATTTAAACAAATTTTTGGAAATTTATAATTTATTTAAATCTTTAATTTTTTAATTGAATTTCATAAAATAAGATTTTTCATAAATAATAAAAAAAATGAATGTTCAAAATATAAATAATGAGTATGAAAACAATGAAAATTTAAATGACCAAATAAATAAATATAATATTAAAAATGAAAATATTGAAATGAAAGAGAAATTACAAGATTTAAATTCAAATTCAACATCTAAAAATAACGATAATTCAAATTATATAAGAGATTATATAAATGAAAATGAATATCAGAAACAATATATGGATAAAGTGAAAAAAATGGAAAATTTAATAGAAATAATAAAGAATAATGCATATGAAAAACAAAAGAAAGAATTAGAAGAAAGATTAAGATATAAAAATGAATTAGAAAATAATGTAGAATTATTATCTTCATATATAAAAATGAATAGATATCAAAAAAAAAATTTTGGTAATTTAATGAAATCAATTGAAAAAGAAAAAATGAGAATTTCAGAAAAATCAGATAAAGTTCAAGAAGAACAAATTTATTTTAATAGAGAATTACCTTATTTAAGAGGAATTAATAATAAAATGGAATTTGAAATTGGAAAAAAAAATGAAGAATGTAAAACTATTAAAAATGAAATATTAGAAATTGAAAGAGATATTATGGCTTTAAATGATGGAATTAAACAATATAATAAAATTAATTCTACTTTATTATCTGATAATGAAAAATTAAAAAGTTCTATTAATTTATTAAAAAAACATATTAAATTAACTAAAGAAAAAATTGAAATTTTAGACAAAAACTCTGAAGAATTTTTTATGAAATTAACTTTTTTAGCAAAACAATCAGAAGATGAAAATAAACAATATGAATTTAGGAAAAAGAATTCATTTAAAAAATAATTTAATTTAACTATTATTTTTTTTTAATTGTTTTATAATAAAAAAAATAAGATTATTTAAAAAAATAAAAAATGAAACCAATAAATAAAAATGTAGAAAATTATGAAGGATTAAATTTAAATCAAATTCAAAATAAAAAATTAGTGAATATATTAAAACATAAAATATTTAGAGGATTTGAAGAAATAAAAAATTCAAAAACTTTTTTTAGAAAAAAGCCAAAATGTTTAAAAATAATAGATTTTGAAGAACATAATTTAGAACCATTTGATGTGAATTATAATATTCAATATAGAAGAACATTTCTAAAAAAATTAAATAAACCTCAATTTCAAAATCCTTTTCAAATTCAAAATTATTGTTTTAAACAATATCCTCAAACTCAAATTAATGATTTAAAAACTCAAGAAAAAAAATCAAATATTTTTTTAACCAATAATCATAATAAATCTAAATCTAATTTAAGTAAAATAGATTTAGAAAAACAAAAATTAATTATTAATGAATTATTTCCTAATAATGAAGGAAAAATTTATTCTAATATTCCTTTTTTATATGTAGAAAGATCTATTAAAAAACCAGAAAATCCAAAAGAAAAAATAATATTAAGTGAAGGAAAAGAATATGATGAATATGATGGATTAACTGAAAATCAATTTATATTTAAAATTTCTCATCAAATGAATTCAGATAAAATTAATTTTAATTCTTTTAGAAATAATTCTAAAATTACAAAAGGTTATACTGGAAGAGAAATTAAATCTGCATATAATAGAAATTTATACAAAGAAATTATTAAATCAGATTTACAAAATTTAAATATTTCAATTAATAAAGATAAAGATAATGAAACAATTAATAATAAAAATAATTCTAAATTAAAAATAATTGAAAGTAAAAATACAAAAGAAACAAATAACAATGATATTACAAACAAAAAAAACAGAAATATTACAAGTGCAATAAATTTATATCATAACAATAGTTTTCAAAATAATAACAGCGGCATTTATTTAAAAAGTAATTTAATAAATTATTCAAATAATAATGTAAATAATAAATCATATAGAGATATGGTTAATAAATCAAATAATAATTATAATGATTTAGGTGTTCAAGTTACTATTAGTAGTATTAAAATGGATAAAAGAAGTGAAAGCGAATCAAAAAAAATGATTTCTATTGAAAGCAATAAAGTAAAGAAAGAAAAAAAATATAGTAGAAATGTTTATAAGAATAAAGATAAAAAAAATCTTTTTCAAAATAGTTTAATTAAAAAAGAATTTCCTACTAATTCAAGTGGAGTTTATTCAGTTTTTCCTACAAGTGATAATGATAGATTTTTATTTTATCATAATAATAAAAAATATATTGATGATTTTAAGAAAAAAACCAATAAAAGAATTATTACTGATCAAGTTTTAATTGATGAAAAATATATGAAAAAATATCATAATAATTATTTGAAAAGAATTACACAAGGAACAATTGAATAACACATAATTTTTTAATCTTTAATAATTAAATAAAAATATTAAATGATGAAAAATTTAAATGATTTAAAATAATATGATGATTTTTAATATATAAGTAAGGTGAACAGAATCATTAGGTTTTATATAAGTTTTATTTTCAAAAAAATTTTTAAAATATAAAAATTAATATTATTTTAATATATTAAATGTAATAAAAATTACTTTATTTTTTAAATATATAATTAAATTTATATTTTAACAAGAGCAATATTAACATTCTGATTTTCATTATTTATTTCTTTATTATCATCACTTTTTTTAATTGTGCTATTTTTATGAAAAATCCTCCTAACAACTATTTCTAAAATAGAAAAAACCACCCCTAAAGTATTATTAATAATTAAAAATGTATCTCGGCGATAAAAAGCATAAATTGTCCATGACATACTAAAAATAAAATTATAAATGGAAGAAATAACAGGAAATATATTATTTTGTTTTTTATAAATTAAATAAATTTTTAGTCCAGATAATAAAATATTAAAAATTATTGCCGCAATTCCAACATAAATATTTTTAAATATAGAATATAAAATATAAAATATTAGAATATAAAAAACAATTAGAATGAAATTATAAATTAATGAAAGATGAATTTTTTCTTTTCCTAAGAAAATAAGATAAATAATAATAAAAATTATATTTATTAAACAACCTAAAAAATTTGAAATCCATATTTGAGTTAAATCTTCTCTTAAAGAATATACTCCCCATAATATACAGTTGAAAAATAATATTAATAAAAATTCTCCTGGAAAATCTTTATATGAAATTTTTGTTTCTATTAATCTATAAAATTCCTTTATGGGTGATAAATAATATATTGTTAATAATATTAAACCCACCCAACCAAAAATATCTCCAATTTCCATTTTTTTATTTGAATTAAATTTTTAATTTTACCTTATATAATTTTTTTTTATATAGAAGTTTATAATAAATTATATGTTTGATAGGAAAAAAGAGAAGAAAAAATTTATCTTTTTTATTTTTAATTAAGAAAATTAAAAAAAAAAATAAATATTATTATTTTAAATAAATGAACCAATTATTTTTTTTTTGATAAAATGAAACACCATAAACAACAAGAATAATTTTTTATTATTATAGCAAATCCATACATAATATAAAAAACGAGAAACAAAGGTTGTAAAATTAATCCTAATAAAATTAATAAAATAATAACAAAACAATTTCTGTTGCTTTTTTTTTTATTATAATAACATTTTACAAATTCATATGAACATCCAAAACAAAAAAAAAATACAATCACAAATATAAATAAAAAAAAAGCCAAAAAAAAACTAAAAAAAAGAAGAAGACAATTCAAGCATTTATTATTTTTATTTTCTTTATTTTTTAATCCAGGACAACCAGAAAAATTATAAATATTATAATGATCAGAAGTACATTTTTCTAAGCAAATCCAACAGAAAATATATCCACAATTAATACATTTAATTTCATTACATCCTGAATTTTTTTCAATTAAAATTTGACATCTTGGACATTGTTTATAATTATTTTTATCATAATTATTATATAATTCTGATAATAAATTTTTATCATCATTTTGACATTTAAATTTTCTATGATAATCTAATGATCTACATTTATAACAAAAATAATGTTTATTTTCACATTCTACAAATTCTTCTTTAAAATTTGTGATTTCTACAAATTCAGAACAATCTGGATAAGGACATTGAACATAATGTTTTTCTGTATTTAATAACATTAATTTTTGATATTTGAAATTTTTATATTTTCTATATATTCTTGAATTAACATTTAATTTGATATCTTTATCTGAATAAATTCTTTGACAACCTCCTAAAAGACATTTTATATTTAAAACATCCCCATTTATTATCTTATTTGTTAAATATGTATTCATACATTTATCACAAAAAAAATGTTGACAAGTATGAGATATATTATTTTTATTATATAAATTTTCATAACATATTGTACATATATTTGGATTATCAAATGATAATTTAGTTTCTTTTGGAATATTTATTTTCCCATATTCTTTAATATTATTTTTATTATTATCATAAGAAGATATTGATTTTAATATTAATTTTGAATCAATATCTATTCTATCATTTGAATTTAAAGAATCTAAACATTCATTACTACTTGTTTCAGTTTTTAAATTTTGAGATTCATGCTTTTTTATATTATCATTACAAATTCCACAATAAGATTTATTTTTCAAAGGATAAAATTTATGATTATATTTTAAAGTATTTTCATTCATTGAAAGTAAATTAATTGCTTCTTCAACTGTTGTAAATTTATAATTTTCTAATAAATATGATAATGAATCTATATTATATCCCATTTCACATAAATCATTTATAACATTTGCAAATCCTGTTCTTTGAATATATTTAATATTTAATAAATCTATTTTATTTTCATTTTCTTCTTCTTCTTCACCTTGAAGAATTCCTGGAGAAAATTTATCGAATATGGACATTTCTATGTTTTAAAAAAAATAAAAACAATTTTTTCATTATATTAGAGTATAGTTTTTTTATTAATAAACTCTTTAAATCATAGTTTTGAAATTCAATTATTTTTTTGATGAATACAAAGAGTTCATTTGAGAAATATTAACTTATATAATAAATATATGACAAAATGCAATAAAAACTAAGTTTAAAAAAAAGAACGGAATTTATTATCTTAATGAAAAATATTATAAATAAAAATAAAAAAATGTTAATTTGACTTTCAAAATTCAAAAAATGTTAAATAAAAATAATTAAAAAAATATGAAAAAGAATTTATTTCTTCCCATTAGTTCTTTCTTTTACTTTATAGCTACCTTTTTTATCACTATCCTCATCTTTTCTTTCTTCATAGACACTATTATTTTTACTAGAATAATCTAAATCATCGAAATTATTTCCAAAGAATTTTTTTCCACTATCTTTAATATCTTCACTATCTCTATCTTTTCTTTTTGGAGTTCTTCTACTTCCACTATGAGAACTAATACCAGAAACAGCAGAAGCTCCAAATCTCATATCTTGTAAATATACATTATTATTTAAATCATCATCATCATTATTTAATTGATTATAATAATTATTTTTTTTTTTTGATGATTTTCCTTTTTGAGCACTTTTCATTGGAGTAATTAATTGACTTTTTATTTCATTTGTTTCAGTATATAATTTCTGTATTTCTGGATATATTCCATCTACATTTTGAACTTCTACTGGATCAAAAACATATTTTCTATTAACTTTCTGACAAAATGATGCCTCTGGAATTCTTTTTGGATTCTCATTCCCCCATATTCCTATTCCATTTCCAAATTCTTCAAATTCTTTTATTAATGTCCTTGAATTTATATTATCTTCTTCTCCAAAAAATTCATTTGCCATTTGAAGATATGATACATGCAAATCTTTGTACATTAATTCTAATTTTCTTTTTGCCATTATTTTTGAAAATGATACAAAACGCCATTTACGTATTATTTCTCTTATATAACGATTTTGTGATACTCCTTTAAACATGTATAATAATTTAAATAAATAAAATAATTTATATCCTCTTGACATTGGATTTAATTCACTCATCCATTTTCTTATTATGTATTTTCTTAGAAGTTCATATAATTTATTTGTTAATGGACCTTTTGTTTTAGATATGTGTTGAATATTTTTTAATATATTTAAAAAGTCATTTTTAGGTTTCTTCATTTTTTTATATACATTATCTTCAATATATTTTATAAATTTCCTATGTTTATCTTCATTTATTATTGATTTAAATGCATTTTTTTTTCTTTCTTTTATTTTTTTATTTAACCAATTTATTAAATGAGGAATAATATAAATTATTGTACTTTTATTTTCTTCATCCATTATTTTACTTTTTTTAGAAGAAATATGGGCTTTAAATTGTAATGTTGTTTTTTTTGAATCATTACTTCCATCTTTCCTCATTTTTTCTCTATATTCTAATTTTTTATAATGAACATGTTTTAAATTTTTTAAGAAAATTTTACCATGTTTTAATTTATTTAAATTTTCCATTTCTTTTAATTTTTTCATCATCTTTTCAATAGCTCTTGTTAAATATAATTTATATAATGATTTAATAAAATTAGATTTATTTTGAGTATCAAGATCTTTTTTAGTTTTTATCAGTGAATTTTTTAATGCATTTAATTTCATTTTCATTTCATATTTTTCTTTAAGTTTTTTCATAAAATCTAAAGCTCTAATATATGGAATATCATGAAGAAGCTTTTTAATTAAAAATGCAGCATTTAATAAATTAATTGCATTTCTTTTATTTATTTTATCTAATTCTTCTATTAATTTTGAAGTTGCATTTTCCTTTTGATTTATTCTTTTTTTTATATTTAACCATTTATTTAAATACTGTCTTAAAAGGAAATTTGAATTTTTATCATTTGCTTTATTTAATGCTGAATCTAAAGTTTTCATTTTTTTTATTTTTTTTGTTTTTCTATTTACATCATTTAAGGTTTCTTTTCTTGATTTTGATCTTAATGTTTTTGATAATATATCTAATGCTCCATTTAATAATAATTTTCCTAAAATATTTCTTTTATCTTTTTTATTTTTTTTATCTTTTAGTAAATCAAATAATTTTTTCCAATTATTTTTTGTTTTTAAATTCTTTAATTTATTTGATAAATACTTTTTTAATTTTTGTGATGCATTTTCTAATTTTATTTGTGCTGCATTTCTTTTCCATACTTTTAATGCTACATCTAATATATTCTTATTATTTTCATCTTTCTTTTTCACAAAGGATGTTAAATTATTTGTTTTCTTTTGTTTTTTTTCTTCTTCTTTTTTTTGTTCTTCTTCTTTTTTTTCTTCATCTTTTTTAATTTCTTCTTTTTTTTCTTTCCATTTTTTAATTGCATTTTTAATTAATTGTTTCCATAAATTATTATTTACATTTATTAAACCATTTAATTTTTTTTCTTTAGCGTTAGATTGCAATTTCTTTATAAAATCTTCTATATTCTTTTTCCTATTTTCTTTTAAATTATTAAGAATTGAATTTAGAAGAATCATCTTAACATATTTTTTAAATAAATCAAAAGCATATTTCTTATTTGGATTATATTTATTTAAAATATCAACTCCATTTACAATATTTTTATCATTTTTTTCTTTTTTTTGATTATTAACAACTTTTTTCACTTTTTTAAACATTTTCTTAATTTTATTAGACATTTCAATAGCACCTAATTTTTTAGTATTTGTTAACCATTTCCATAAATAAATTCTAATTGGGTTTTTAGGATTTTTAGGAATTATTTTTACATTAACAATATTTTTCAATGAATTATAACCACTTTTTTTCTTTTCTACTTCTTTTCTTGATTTTTTTGTTTTAAATAAATTTTGAATTTTTGTTGCTGCATTATTAAATTGATTTGTTATTTCTTTTGATCTTCTTAACCAATCTCTTAAAATATTTCTTAAATATATATCTTTAATTTTAAAATGTTTTGATTCTAAAGTTTTTTTTAATGTATTAGTTATAATATCTTTATTATGATTATCTTGACTCTTTTTAATAACACGTTTTAAATATGTATGAATAAGAGCTTTTCTTAAATTTCTAAATTTAGCTAATTGATTTAATTTTCTTTCTATTATTTTTTTAGAAAGATGAACAAAGAAATGAGTAATTTTATCTCTTAATACTTTAAATAATCTTGAAAGAATAAATTCTTGTATAATCATTGAAGAATCATTACATTTAATTAATTGATTTCTTAATTGCCATTTTCTAAATATACTTCTTTTAATTTCTCTTAAATTTTCATCATGTTTAATAAATATAGAAAGAAGTTTATCATGTGTTTTAATTATAATTTGTTGTTTTTTTAAATGATGAGTTTTTCTAAAAAATTTTTGTAATCTTTTAACTCTATCTAAATAATAGTCTTTATGATCTCTCCATTTTAATAAATATCTTCTTAAAAGTTCTTTATTATCTCTTTTAATATTTGAATTAAAAACATCTAATAATACTTCTCTTTTAATCTTATCATGTGCAAATAATAATAAATTATTAGTCATATATCTTTTATCAATTCCCATTATTTTATTTAATGCTTCTTCAAATTTATTTGTAATTTTATTTGATTCTTGTAATACTTCTTTTATTTGATTTATTATATATTTTATAAAGAGACTTTTAATTTTGTTATTACTTACTTTTTTAACTTCTTGCTTTTTTGATTTTTGTTTGTGCATAAATTTCTGTATTTTTTTTGCTAATTCATTTAATAATGTTTTTCTTGATTTTGAAAACCAAATTTTCAAAAATCTTCTTAAAATATCATCATTTATTTCTGATTTCTTTTTTACAAATTTTTCTAAATTAACAGTAAGTTTTTGTTTCCTTACTTTTTTTATTGTTAAAGTTTTTTGTCTTTTTTTGCTTCTTAAAAAGTTTTGAATTATTTCTGTTTTTTCATCTCTTTTATCAATTGCAATTTCTTTCCATTTTTTTAAATATAAAGGAATAAAATAATGTTTAAGAATATCCCTTATTTTTGGAATTATTTTACTCAATGAAATTAATCTATTTTTATTTTGCATTTTCATAGTTAAATCATCAAATGATTTTTTAGTAAAAATTTTAATTAAAGTATTAAGTAATTCATCGAAATTTTTATTATCTTTATGTGTTTTTGTAATATGTTTAAATCCACTAATAATAAATTTAATTAATAATCTTCTGAAGAAATCTTTTAATTTATTTGTTTGAATTTTAACTGTATAATGCACTTTCTTTTCTTTTAAAAATTTTTGAATTTTTTTTAAATATATATCAGTTTGAATTCTTTTTGAATTAAGAAGCCATTTCATTAAATATGATCTTAAATAATCTATGTTATTTGTATCTTTTTTAAGATAAAGCAATTTCAAATTGTTTAAAGATTTATTATAATTTTGTTTAGTTTTTCTTGTTTTTAATCCTCTTAAAGTACTTTGAATTTTCGTTGCTGCATCTATTTTTTTTAAAACAGGAATTAAATTTTTCCATTTTAGAAAAGCTTCTTTTAAATTCTTCTTGTTGGTCATTTCATTTTTAGAAATTATTTTTAATAAAACTGTTGTATTTCTTTTTTTCTTTCCTCCAACATGTAATTTATCAAATATAATTTTAAGAATATAACATTTTAGAATTTCAACAAATTCTTCAATATTCACTTTTTTCTTATTAACATGTTTAACTTTTATTTTACAGAATTTTCTAATAATTAAAGCATCTTCAAATGCTTTTTGCATTCTTGCAATTCTAATCCATTTAAAGAAATAATGTCTTAATTTTAAAGAATCATCTTTTCTCTTTATTATTAAATTTAATTTCTTATTTCTAATTTCAATTTTATCATTTTTTCTAGGTTTAATTGATCTGAAGAAATCTATTATTTTTTGTGCTTTATTTACTTTATTTTTATATAATTCTTTTAAAATATATGGTAAGTCTTTATATGGATTTGTTTTATTTTTTTTCAATCTTAATTTTTCTAAAATATCTGGATTAGTAAAAACATTTTCTACTAATTTATTTATTTTTTTTACTATTTTAATATCATCATGTAATCTTTCTTTCCATTTATTGAAATATTTTCTTAAAATATTATTTTTTACTTTTGGAGTTATTTTTGTTATAATTTTACTTAAAATTTTGCTTCCTCCAACTCTTTTAGTTCTATTTTTAATTTCATTAAATATATTTTGACTATGTGGTCTTTTTAATACATTATTTAATGTTTCCATTCCTTCTCTAAGTTTCTTAATTTTATCTAATGAAACACTTTCTTGAGGACTTATTTTTATTCTCCATTTTAATAAAACTTCTCTTAAACGATTTATAGCATTATCATTCTTTTTTCTGTTTTGAGAACTTGCAAGATTCACTAATAATGAAGTTTTAATTTTTGTTTCATTATCTCCGCTTAATACTTGTTTCCATTTATTTAAATATTTACTTAAATCTATTTTATTTTTATTTGTATTTCTATGTATAAATAAATTTCTTAAAGTTTTTGAAATATCTTCTTTTTTCTTTTCTGTTTTTTCAATTTCTGTTATTTTTGTTTTTAAAACATCAAAAATTGGTTGAGTAATTATTTTCCTTAATAAATTAATTGCTTTTCTTCCATCTAATAAATTTTTATTTGTTTTATAAATTGAATTTTTCCATTTAAATAAATTTTTTCTCATTACATCTTTTAAATATTTATCATATATATTCTTTACTAATTTCATATAAATTATTCTTTGAATATCAATATTTGAAATATCTTTTACATTATCTCTCCATTTGTTGAAATATTTCCTTAAAGGAATTTTTGATATTCTAAGAATAGGACCTTTTAAAAATTTTTTAACTTGAATATTTTTAACTTCTTTTTTTTCTTCATCTTGTTCAGCTGAAATTTCTCTTTTAATATTTTTTCTCCATTTATTTAAATAATTCATTAAGAAAATTTTTCTTAAAGCAATTACTCTTGCCATATTAATATCTCCTTCCATTAAAGCTTGAGTAACAGTCTTTCCACTTTTTTTTATATATTCAATATCAACTGGTTTTTTAGAAGGAGTATTTTTTATTTTTTCAAAAGCATCTTTACATAAAGTTTTAGTTAATTGTTTTAAACCATATAAAGTTGGAATATGATTAATTTTACTTTTGCAATTTCCTTTCCATTTATAAATTGCTCTTATTAATCTTTCTTTATCTTTTTTACTGAACATACTATTTAAAAAGTTTTTTCTATATGCTCTATGTGTTGCTGCTGCTCTTTTTGCTAACATTTGGTTTTTCCATTTTAATAAATAATGTAATAATAATATTAATTCATATCTTCTTCTATATGGTAATAAATTTTTTAATTCTCTCTTTTTTGATATTAAAACTATTTTCCCTTTGTTATTATGCAATAAATCTCTCCCATTTTTTAATATATTTGCTCTTAAAAGATGATCTATTGCTTCTTTAATTGAATTATTATATACTTTTTGAATATTTCCTATTTTTTTTAACCAAGTTCTAAGAGCTTTTCTTAATATTGAGTCTTTATCATTTTTTAATAAATTTCTCTTTAAACTTTTTATTAATAAAGCTGCAATATTTTTATTATTATCTTTTAATGTAGTTTGATGAATTTTTGTAACAATTTGATTTTCTTTTAAATTCATTAACCATTTATGAACTGCTCTTCCCAATCTTAATTTTTTATTATTTAAATCATTTCTTCCCCCTATAGCCAATAAATATTTTAATTTTAAATCATATATTTCCATTTTTCTTGTTTGATCTTTCCATTTGTATAAGTAATGCCTTAATTTATTTGTATCTTTATTAAAATAATTATCTATTATTTTTTTTAATGCTTTTTGAAATACTCTTGGAACTGGTTTGGTTGATTTTAAATTTTCTATAAATTCTTTACCAAAGTTTTTAGTTGATTGTTTTGAAAGTGTTCTTGAAAAATCATCTAATTTTTTGATTTTTTTTATTGTATCTTCTTCAGTGATTTTTGGTATTGAATTATTTTTCCATTGATTTAATTTTTTGTTTAAAATTCTATTTTTTAATTTATTAGCATAATTTATCATTAATCTTGCAATAAAAGAATTCATTATATTTTTATCTCCTTTTTTATCTGTTCGATGAGTCCATTTATTAAAATATTTTTTTAAAATATATTTATAAACTTTTTCTCTAATTTTAATTAATCTTAATAACTTATCAGTCATATTTTCTCCATTAATTTTATCATCTATTGCATCTAAAGGATATTTAAATGTAAGTCTAAAAATTGCCTTTTCTAACATTTCAGCTCCTTTAAAAAAAGAATTATTAAAACTTTTTTCCTTTGCTTCTTTTTCTATAATTCGTTCTTGAACTATTATTTTTTCTATTACATTTGGTTTTGGATTACTTCTTACTATTGCATGAAATGCATCTTTTAATTGATCTTTTTCTATTTTATTTATTTCATTTGTTAAAATTTTTGTTGATATTTTCCTTTTTAATGATGCCACTTTAACATTATCTTCTTTCTTTTTCCAACGATCAAAATATTTTTTTAATTTATTATTATCAAATTTTTTATTTGTAACTAAATTTTTCAATGCTTTATTTTTAGCTTCTTTTTTTAAATGTTCTAAAATTTTAGTTTTAGTACTTTTAAAGGCATTTCTTTTAGTTAATTTTTTTAATCCATCTATAATTTTATTTGCTCCAATATATTTATTTTTTTCTCTGTTAGCAATATCAGCATTATTTGCATTATTAAATAATTTAGTAAGTAAGGACCATTTGTCAAAATATTTTATTAATTTATTCTTTTTTTGTTCGTTATTGTTTCTGATATCAAACAATTGTCTTCCTTTATTATTTCTAACTTGAAATTTTCTGATATAATTAACCCATCTATCTAAATATGGTTTAATTCTTAACATATTCCATCTATTAGTTTTCAATAATAAATTTTTTAATAAATTTTTAGATTTTTTTTGTTCTTCAGTTAATTTATAAAAAACATAAGGTCTTACATGTTTCACTAAAACTTTTTGAATAATTTGACAAAAACTTTGATACATAAAGCTAAGATATAATATATCATACATATATTTTCTAACCCATCTTCCTCTCCAAAAAGATTGTATTTTAATAATCATATTTAATCTTTCATTATAAATTTCTTTTAATTCTCTCCACCAAGCTTGAATTAATTTAGCAGCTTTTTCTCTAAATTTAGGGTTAGTATTAATATAACTTTTCCCTCTGGTTCTCCCAACAGGTCTTGCAGGTTTTATAACAATTCCTCCTTTTTTTCTTTTTTCTTGTGCTAAATCAACAACTCCTCCTTTATCAAATCTCATTCTTCTTAAAATTATCCTATCTTCTGTATTAGGTCCTTTACTAGATAACATTGCTAATGATAAATATAAAAATTTATGTTCTGGACTTCTATTAATTGTCATTCTCTTCTTTTGAAGAGTACTTCGATTTAATGTATGTCTATCGAAGGTTTTCCTTGTGTCTTCAAATGATCTACTATTATTTATATCACTTCTATCAGGGGAATTTTCTACTCTTTTTGATAACAGAATATTACTCAAACGATTCATTCTTTGTAATACACGATATCTACCTTTAAATACATCATCATCTGCACCTGGAATTGTTACTTGATTTTCATTTATTAATGTTCCTTCTTTTGTCTTTTTTGGATCATATACTTTTGTAAACCTCTTAACTATTTTTTTCACATCTCCCATTGTCATATTATTATATGTTGCATTATTATATCTCACTTCTGAATTCTTACCCATTCTATCTTTATTTAGTGAATTACGTGTTCCTAACATTTCATTCATATTCATATTCATATTTCCCATATCATTACCATATCTTACATGCATTCTTCCAGAATTACTTAAAACATTCTTAATATTATTTAACTCTACTCTCGGTTCATATGATTTATCTCCACTTGAATTAATATCATCAATGTTATTTTGATTAGGACTTAATCTATTTAACATAGGGTCTCTTCCTTGTCTTGGATTCATAGTACCATAATTCATCCCATCAATACTTCCATGAGGTGAATGTCTAATTTGACCTCCCATACTACTAATCATAACATTCGAATCATTACTTCCTATTTGATAATTAGGTTCAGGTCCTTGAATGAATCCTGAATATTGCATTGGTTGATCCATGGCGATATTCCCTTGTTCGATATTTGTATATGTTTGATAAACTCCTCCTCTTGGACTCCGACGTACATTTGCTGTACGTATATTATACTCAGCTTGCTCTCTTGAATCTCCTATATTGATTGTCTTTGGTGATCTCTCCATTCTCTCCTGGCTCGAGCCACGAGATGGTAGTGAGACTATTAGACTCTTTATTGGCTGATCATCTATAAGTTGAGCTGTGTCTGTACGTTCACGAAGGTCCATCTTCACTGTTGATATTATCGACTTAGAGTACGGCTCCAATGGACTCTGGTTCCTATTCATTAAAGTCTCTCTCCCCTCAGTCACAGGGGACATTGTCGTGTTCATAACCTGAGGCTCCATATAATACATCTCACCATAGGATTCTTGGGTGTCTCCATGTGTCTGCATAGGGAAGTTGTAATCTTTCGCACGTGATGAATTCGGGTTCATTTTTTGATTTTTTATATTTTTTATTATGTTTTTTTATTTTTTATTTTGGGTTAATTTATTTCAAAGGGTCGGATATTTATTTTTTTAAATTTTTAGGTTTTATTTTTTTAGGGTTTATAGAGATTTTCTATTCTTTTTTTGATTGTTTTTATTTTTTTTAATGTTGAGAATTTATTTTTTGTTTTTTTGGGAATTATTTTTTTTTTCTGAGGTTTGAGATCAGAATTCTGTTGTTTAATTGATTAATTCATAAGTTATTATTTTATTTTAATAATTATTTTATAAATAAAGAGAATTCAATTATTTTTTACTCATAACCAATTAATCATTTAATATTATCTAAAATACTTAACTTATAATTGAAGATATTATAATTTAATTTGATTATATAATAATATTCAATTAAGTTTTATAACTTTTTTTTTTTATTTTTATATTATTTTCATATTTATTTAATTTGCTTTTTATTTTTTAATTTTTTTTCTATTTCAAATATATTAAATATAGAAATATGAATAAAAAAAAAAGAAAAATAATAAGAAGTCAAAATTTCAAAATTACATTATTTTTAATGAAATATTAAAATAAAAGTAAATAAGTAAAAAGAAATGTTAAAAAAAACCCAAAAATTATTTTTTTACACTTTCATTTTTTTGAAAAGTATTAATAAACATCATTTGAGGAGTCATAATATAACTATTCATCATCATAGGATTATAATAATAATTTTGTTGCTTCATATTATTAGTCATTGGATTATTAGAATTTAAAACTGAATTAATTTTTTCTGAACAAATAGTATAAACTTTTTTTTTAAATTCTTCTGGAAATTTTAAAATATGATTTATAATATTATTTGTTTTATTTATATTTTTCCAATATTCTTTTAATGTATTTATTTCATTTTGATTTTTTTCATTTATTGTTTTTATTGATGAAATTTCTGAATTTAATTTCGAAAGAATTATTTCTGAATTTTCTTTCATTTCTTTTATTTGAGAAATGTTATTTTTTAATTCAGAAATTTGATTTTCAAGTTCTTTATTTTCTTGAAGAAGATGATCTTTTTCATTTTTTAATTCTATATTTTTTGAATGTATTATATATGAATTTTTAAATGATAATAATTTATGTTCTAATAATTTATTTTCCCAAAATTTTCTCTCTTCTTCTAATTCTAATAATGAATTCATTGATTCAGTCATAGAATAAAATTTAAAAATAATAAATTAATAAAAAAAGTTTTATTTATATATATTTAAATTCTTTTAGAAAATAATGATAATAAATATAATAATGAAATAATTATTTAAACAATGACAAAAAAGTACTAAAATTATTGAATTTAAACTTTACTCTCAAATAAAAGAATATTAACTTTAAAAAAATGTTTTTTATTATTATTTCCTATATTTAAAATTAATACCAAAAAAATATATATAAGTATCAATTAAACATCTTCAGGATAATGAATACAAAGATTTAATTTTTCTTTAGGATTATAAGCTCCAATAAATTTAGAAGAATTATCTAAAACATGATGTTTCATTATTAACCATTCTAAACTACTTATATTACCATAATTATCAAAAACCATTTCTTCCTTAAAAACTTGTTGATCTTCTTTTCCAGTAAAAACATTTTCTTTTAAAATATACATATTTTCTAAAGTTTCTCTTTGAATTTTTTTTTGATCTTTTAAATATTTTAATCTTTCTTCATAAACATTTTCTTCATTAGGTTCTGATTTATTTAATACTCTATTTTGAAATAATATTTTTTTAAAACACTCTCTAAATTCTTCTTTAACTGAATTTGGAATTGTTTGTAATTTATCAATATATTGTTCTTCTAAAGTTTCTATTTGATTAATATACTTTTTAGGAGATAATTTATTTTGTTTTTTTAATAATTTATTTGCTAATTTTAATAAAACTCTTTCACTATCTTTTTTATTTTTACTTCTATTTTCTTCTCTTATTGTATCAGTTATTGATTCTTTTATTATTTTTGTATCATTTAAAACTTTATGAACTTCTGAATTTAAATTTTGAGAAGTTTTATTTTTTAAATGTAATGAATTATTATTTTTCTTTTTTTTCGAATTAGAATTAAATTTAATGAAATTGCTTTTTCTATTTTCATTTTCACTTTCACAAGTAGTAGGTCTAAAAGAAGAAACTCTAAAAGAATTAATTTCAGTATCATTAGTTTTATTATTTGAAAAATTTTCAACAGTTTTATATAAATCTTTTCTTTTATTTTTTTCTTCAATTTCATAATATAAATCTTCAAAAGTATTACAATATTGTTGAACTATATTATTTAATTTCTCATTTCTACTAGTAAAACCTTTTGGTTTAAAAGATTTTAAATACATTGTAGTTTTACCTAATTTTCTTTTAGTTCCACAATATTCTGTACTTGGAGTAAATAATTTATTTTTTTTTTCTCTTTGAAAATAAAAACTTGGTTTATCTACTATACTTTCTATTACTGTTGATAAATCTATTATTTTTCCATCTTGTTTAATTTTATGTATTTTTAAAATATTATCTATTTTCTTTAAATCTCCTTTCATTGATAGAGGAAAATTTATATCATTTAATTCAAAATCATAACTGAAATTTCTTTCTTTTTTCTTTTTATTTGTTTGTTTTTCATATTCATCAGGATAAACTAATAATGCATCATTTAATTTAATTAATCTATTTATTCTATTATTTATATGCATAATTTTACTTGATAATATTCTTAATGAATATGTTTCTCTTGTCATTACTAATATTTTCTTTAATTTTCTTCTTTCTTTTGCTAAATTTTGAATTTCGTAATTTCTTTTTTTTATTAAAAGTCTTATTTCAGCATCTCTTTCTTTATCTTCTATTTGTTTTAATATATTTGCTCTTGGATTTTTATTTATATCTGATATTATTAATGAATGCCTTTTACCCATTGCATTTGCACTTTTTAATGAAGAATGAATTGTTGAATTTATTGATGAATTCTTTAAATTTAATTTCTTATTTTGAGATTTTGGCTTTTTATTACTATTTGAATATATTGTTAATTTACTCTTTTTATTTGCATTAAATATTTTTTCTATTGGTATTTTATTTATCTCTATTAAAGAATTCCTTTTCATTTTATTTATTATTAATAATAAAAAAATGAAATATATTAATATTTAACATTTATTATTTATTTCATAAATCTAAAATTCTGGCTTTTAATTTTAGTTTTTTTAATAAGATTTGTTTATTATTGTATGTTTCTTGTTTAATTGATTTTAAAAAAATACGTTTTATTAAAAACGAATTTTTAATTTTAAAGAGTTTTGTAAAAAAATCAATTTATTTTGATTCGTCGAAAAATATTTAAAATTTAAAATAATTTAAATTCAATTCCGAACAAAAAATGAATTAATCAAACTAATAAAAAAAATAATAAATTATATATAAAACCCTAAAAAAAACATATACTTAAACCAATAACATACTTTCATCCATTATAAATAACTCATTTCAAATATTATAAACTTTTCCTACCAGAGAATAAATAATAAATTCCATTAATATTTATAATAAATATAAATAAAGTTTTAATAATCAATCATCACTATCTTCATCTTTAAAACAAAATTCAATTATATTAAATAAATCTTGAAGACTTTTAACTCTTATTTAATAAATAATTATACATCTAAAATTTCTTATCTTTTTTATCTTTATTTTCTCTTTTTTAAACTCATTTTTTATTATTTTTAAATTTTATATAATTTTTTATTTATATATTTTTCTTTATTTATGTTCTATTATAATATTATAAAAATACCTCATTTTTAAATTGGAAAAAATTATTGATAAATAATAAAATATTAATTTGAATTTAAATGATTTAAAAGTTCAAATTTTTATCTTTTTAAAATTGGAAAGTTCATTTTTAATTTTCATTAAAAAATTTTTCTCTTCAGATATTAATTTATCAAGTTTATTTATTTCATTATTAATGTTTATGATATTATTAAAGATTAAATCATTGAAATATATATTTTTATTAGAAGAACTAAGACATAAATTATGTTTTAATTTCATAGGTTTTCTTTCTGAAGAAAACATAAATTTTTTAGTTTTAGTTTCTAAAAATTCTTTTCCAATTGTTTTTAAATAATTATTAATTAAATCTACGCTTTTTAAAGAACAACCTTGACAAAAAATTTTATCATTATCATTACATAAAAATTTATTTTTTGTATTTAATAATAATTTATGTATTTCTTTTTTTGGATGATTATCTTTTTCAATTTCAAAAGAATAATAAGTAAAACCTATCATAACCATATATAATAAAACACTAATATTATGTTTATTTTTTGAAAAAAAATAATATTCTAATGTGTCTTGTGAGAAAACATTGTTAAAATAATTGTTTAAAATATTGAAAATATTTTTATTTTCAGAAATAAAAATTAAGATAAAATTTTTATCACTTTCTTCCCCTTTTATATTATTATTTATAGATGAATTTAATTTTTCTATTAAGTTCAGAATAATTTCATAAAATAAAATTAAATTTTTTGAAAATTGCCTTGTAGCATTTATTAAGAATACTAATATTATTTTTAATGAAAAAATATTTTCTGTTAAAAGATAATTTTTTAATTGAGAAGATGATTGAATATTAAAAGTACATTTAAATTTTTTGAAAGTTTTTGAATTTAAGCTTGTATCATTTGTAGTGGAATGTGAATAAGTTTTAAATAATGATTTATTAATTTTCATATTTTTTTCTTTTTATTTAATGATTTTATAATTAAATTAATAAATCAACAGATTAAAACAAAGAAAAAAATTAAAATTAAAATTAATAAAATAAATTTAAATTGTGACTTTTAGTCTTTTTCTAAAATTCTTAAATAAAATTTCAAAATAATTATTTAAAAATTATCTTCTTCTTCTAAAAGCAAGTCTTCTTTGACCTAAATTATTATTATTATTTATTCTTCTCACATTTCTTCTAAAAACAAATCTTCTTTGTCCTCTTCTCATATTTCCAAAACCAAATCTTCTATTTCTAAAATTATTAATAGTAAAACCATAATTTAAAGGTCTTCTATAACTTATTCTAATATTATAACCTCTAATTCTTAAATTTCTAAATCTTCTTAAAGCAAATCTTGCATTTCTTGGGAATTGATACATAATGAAACCAAATCTTCTTCCAAATCTATTATAATGAACATTACATCTTAATACTCTTCCTACATTACTAAATATTCTAATTAAATAACTTCTTAAAAATAAATTAGAATCAAATGGAGGTAAATTTGATAAATATAATCTTCTAAAAAATAATACTCTATTAACATTTCTATTAAATCGATTTCTATTATTAAATCTTCTTTGATTGAAATTTCTCATTATTCTATTTGTTTGATTTTGACGTATTCTTCCTCTTATATTTATTCTTTGGTTATTTCCTCTTATATTCCCTTGATTCCTGTTATTTGGATTTGAAGTTTTTATTTCTTCTTTATTTTCTTCGTTTGACATTTTTCGATATAAATTTGAAAATTTTTTTTTTAAGATTTATTATTTTTATTAATTATATAATATTTAGATTATTTTTCTTTCTTTCAAAGATTATTTACTTTTTTCATTCTATTTTTTCTTTAACATTTAATGAATATTTATTTCATTTAATAGAATAATTATTCTCAATTTTATGGATTTAGAATCTTTATATTATTTAAAGAAAGATTTAGACACTTAATCTTCAATTATATAATCTATTATTTATAAAGAATAACGCAGATAAAAATCAAATTGATTCAAATATAATTAATATAAATCTTTCCAAAAATAAAAACTCAGTCTCTAATTTAATAAGTAAGATTTCAATAGATAATGAATAAGAAATTCATTTATATTGAATAAGAAAAGAAAAATATATTTTTAACTTTGATTTAAATTTAAAAAAATAAAAGTAATATTGATGATTTAAATAATATAATTAATAAATATGAAATTTATTAGTAAGATGGAATATATAAGAAAATATTTAGTTTTTATTAACCAAAAGATTTAAATAAATTTCATTTTAAATGTTGGAGTTTATTTATTCTATAAAAATAATAATTTTCTTTTAATTGAGTTTATTTCTTTATTAACACATATTAAAATAAGTGATTTAAAAAAAAATGATAATATTAAATGAGCAATTAAAAGATTATCTAATCAACAAAAAAAAAATGAGGATGAGAATTATAGAAATTTGGAAAAAATGATTTGATGATATTTTTCTAATGTTATAGAGAAAGTTTCGTTAAATAATTTAAGATATTTTTCTTTATATATTATATTTAATATACAAATAATATATATAAAATTTTTAATAAGAAAAAACCTCTTATATTTTATTATTCAGATAATTATGATAATTTTCACTTTGTTCTTTATTTAGAAATATGTCAGGTTCTAATAAATTCATAATACTTCCACTCAATTTTTTATTTAATTCACGGTGATTATTACCATTATTATTATTATTCTCATTGTTATCATTATTAACATCATTATTATTTTTATTGTCGATGATATTCTTCACATTATCATTATTATTATTCTTAACATGATTATTATTTTCATTTTCCTGATCAATTTTATTATCTTCATTCAACAAATTTATATTACTTTTATTATTATCTTTTTCTTCATGATAACCAAAAACTACCCAATCATATTTAAAATCCATTTCATACTTTTCTCTCATCATAATTTTCTCAATCAACCCATAAATAAAGTCATAATTAGGTTCTTCCTCAAACTTTAATTTCCTAGGATAATTAAGGATATCAATAAATTCATTAGGTAAATCTTCACATAATTTATCTAAAGAAGTGTTAATTTTCTTATTTTTAATTTTATCATATTTTTCTTTTTTATTTTTCCCTTTCATGCCCATCCAAGGTAAACTACCTTTTAAAAAATAAATTAAAACATAACTAATTCCTTCTAAATCATCTCTTCTACTTTGTTCAAATCCTAAATGAGTAAAAATAGAAGCATATCTAACAGTTCCTGTTAAATTTTTTCCTTCTTTATAAGGAATATGTTTTTTATTTTGATCAATATATCTTTTTGATAATCCCATATCTATTATATATAATATATTATTTTTATCATTTCTTCCCATTAAAAAATTATTTGGTTTTATATCTCTATGAATTATTCCTTTTTTATGCATATATTCTATTCTATTATACATTTGTTTTCCTAATAATAATGTAGTTTTTAAAGAAAATTTTCTTCCTAAATTTGTAAATAAGTTTTCTAAGTTTTTTCCTAAAAGTTCCATTACTAAACAGGAATAATTCTCTATTTCATGATAATAATATATTTTTGGTATTCCAATTCCATTTTGTAAATCTTTTAATATTCTTGTTTCATGATGTAATTGAGGATGTTTTGAAGATTTGATTTCTAATTTAACTGCTACTTCTTGAAGAGTTTTTTGGTTTAAACCTAAATATATTTCTCCAAATGCACCATGGTCTAATTTTTGGTTTAAATACATTAAGTAATGATTTCCTATTTTTGCTATATTGTTTATTATTTCTACCATATTGATTTAATAATATATAATATTCTTTTTTATTTTATTTTATTGTGTTTTATAATCAATTTATTGTATAATAATAATTTTTTAATTGTTTAAAATCAAAACAATAATTTAAAAAATTTTTTTTTCAAATTATAAAAAATTTATAAGTGAATTAAAAGGAAATAAAAAAAAAAATAATTTTCAACTCATAATAAAATCATTTCATTTTACATTTTTTTTCTAAGCATCATTTTTAATTTTCAATATATCATTTTTCATTCTTTTCTCACTTTCAACAATATATTCTTGAATTCTTCCATCAATAATAGTATTTTGTTCTTTAATTTTAATATCTAACTGACTATCTAAATAAGCCATTTTTTTTTCAATAATTTCAATAATTTTACTCATATTTTCTTTTTGTTCAAGAGAATATCTTTGTTTACTTTCTTCAAATTTTAAATTCATAGTATTATTTAAAGTTAATTCATAATTTTTCATAATATCTTTCATAGGAGATAAATTTTCAGAACAAAGTCTATCAACATATTCTCTAATTAAAACAGCATTTGGTTCTGAACTTCCACTTATATTACCTTTAATATTCTGAAGAGCATTATTTGCTAAATGATCATTTATATCTTTTACTCTTTCATCAATATCATTAAAATGTTTTGTATTTGTATCATTATTATCTCTTATATTTATTTTTATTTTATCTGTTTCTTCTGTGAATTGCTTTAATAAATCTTCTGTTATTTCCTTTTGTTTTGTGTTTATTAAATCTAAATTTTCTTTCATATATTTATCTAATGTTGAAGATAATAAATCAAATTTATTAAAATAATCTTTATTTTTATTATTTGTATCTTCTAATTTTTGTTCAATACCATTTATTGTTTCTTTCATTGTATTTTCATATTCTGACAAATGTGTTTTTTGTTCTAAAATACTAGATTTTAAAGCAGAAAAATTTTCTTCATAAGTTTTATTATCTTTACTCATTTTAGTATCTACCTTAGATAATCCTGCTTCCAATAAACTTCTCATTGATTTAAATTCTAAATTATATTTTTCATTATGTTTAGAAATTAAATCATTGAAAGTTTTCATATAATCTTTATTCAAACTAATTAAATTTTTTTCAGTTTCTAATTGTGATTTTTCTAATCCTGATATTTTTTCATCATTTTTAGTAAAAATTTGCATAAATTCATTTCTTACATCATTGATCATTTTTTTTCTAAAATCAGTTTCTTCAATTAAATTTTTATTAGTAATATCAACCATATTTTTAACTTGAGCAAATTGAGCATTAATTCTATTTTCTTTAGATTCATCCATTTTAATTAATTCATTTTGTTGTTGTAATCTACTTTCAACTGCTTCTGTTTGTACAGTTTTAATTTTTTCTAAAGTAAATTTTTGATATTGTTCATTTTCTTTTTTCATTTCTGATAAATTCAAATTCATATCTCCTAAAGTATGAATTATTTCATTTATTTTATTTTCATTATTTTTATTAAACTGATATACTGTTCCTTTTAATTCATTAAAATCTAAATTTTTTACACAATCATCTAATTTCTTTTGAACTTCATTTATTATTGTTGTAGACTTTTCATTTAATTGTAAATAATTATTAAAACTTAATAAAATTTCTGTTAATTTACTATCATGTTCATTTAATTTAATATTATTGATTCTTATTATTTTTTCTTGTTCTGATATAATTTTATTATATTCAATAATTTTTTCTTGCATTTCACTTTGATTTTGAAAAGATTTAGAAATTAAATTTTTCATATTTTGAATTTCTTTATAAACATCACTTCCAAAATTAGTTTGAAAATTATTGTTATTATTAATAGGATAATAACTCATAGTATTATTCGATAAAGGTCTATTTAAATTAATAGTATTTTGTGTTATTGGAAGATTATTTGAAGAATCAGCTTTTCTAATTGGAGTGTAAGTAAAAGGAACTCTACTTGAATTTGTTGTAGAAAACGATGATAAATTTGTATTGTTTGTATTATTGAAATTGTTATTTGAGTTGTTTCCATTTGAAATATTTAATGGGTTGTTTGAATTTGCACTCATTTTCTCTATTTCTAAAAATTTTTTATAATCTCTTATGTTGTCTCCTAATATTATGTTTGATGCTTGTGATTTTGTTTGATCCATTTTGTTTTTATTTTATTTTTTTAATTTATTTTTTAATTTTTATATGTATTATAGCTGTTTATTTTAATGAATTTTATAAAAATAAGTTATTCAATGAGATATAAAAATTTTACTATTTTTTAATGCATTGATATGAAAGTTAGTTTAATTTGCGAAGTAAAAATTGGAGAACATTTATTATTTACTAAATTTTATGAATCTCAAAATTTTATTTTTGTGGTTCCTTTTTTCTTCTTTCACTAATTAATTATATTTAATAAATTTTATTCTTTTATTATCACCCCTATATCATCTTATATTTTATTATTAATACTTTAATCTTCTTTTTTTTTGATTCTAATATTAAAAATAAATATGATTTATTTCATGAATTTACATACTATTAATTTCATGAATATTATTGTTTAAAACTTGAAAATATTAAAGAAAAAATAAATTGACTAAAAAAAAACGAAAAAAACATTATTTTTATTATTGAATAAAAAATAATTTTAATTTAATACAATAGAATTCAATATATATATTGTTTATTAATTATTTATTAAATTAAATGTTTTTATGTCATAATTGTCTTTATATTCCTAAATTCAAATTACAAATTTTATCAAATAATGATAATATGATAATTCAAACAAAATGTGTATGTGGAAATATTCCAGTTCGATTAAATAATTTTTTTGATAATTATTTTATTGATTTTTCAAAACCAAAATGTAGTTTAATTAAAAAGCATAATTTAAATTCAAAAAATAAGGGAAAATATTTATGTTATCTTTGTAAAAAAATATATTGTGAAAAATGTGGAGAAACCCATTCAAATATTTCTAAACATCCAATCAAATTATTTTCTGAAATTCAAAATAAGTGTTTAAGACATTCAAAAGAATTAATTGGTTATTGTTCTAATTGTAGAGTAAATTTTTGTAATGAATGTCATAATCATAAAAATCACAAAGTAAAATTAAACCCAATTAAAGTATTCTATGATGATAATACCAGAGAAAATTTAAAAAATATTGATAAAGAAATTCAAAAAATTGATGATAATGACAATATTAATGTTAAAATATTTTGTTTTATTAAAATGTTATATAAAGGATATATTTCAGATAATTCAAAATATTATTATCAAATCAGAAAAAACTTTTTGTCTAATTCTAATATAATTTTTTCGGGTGGTGAAATAATTTTCATAGAAAAACCTAAATCAGATAAATTAGTTTCAAAGAAGAATATAATAATTAAAAAAAGCTTATTAAATATTAAAAAAAATACAACTTATATTTTACCTTTAAATAGTTTAAAATTATGTGCTGGATTTAAAGATGGAAAAATAAAAATAATTTTCTTAAAGAATAAAAAATGTAAAACAATTAAAATATCAGATTATCCGATTAAGAAAATGATTAAATATAATAATAATTCAGATTTTGTTTTAATTAATTCAGGGAATACAATTATTAAACAATTAAATTTAAAAAATTATTCTATTGAAGATGTTACTTTTAATCATAATTTGATTATAAATAATATTTTTATTCAATTAAAAAATAATGATCTGATTTTAGGAAATGAATATGAAATATTCATTTATAGAAAAGAGGAGAATTTAAATTTAATTAAAAAGTTTTCTTTTGAAAATAAAGAGGATAATCATTCTGAAAGTCTAATTTTAGAAATGAATGATTTAATCATTATATATATTAATAATCTATTTTATGAATTAAATGTTACAAATTATAATTTGAAAAAAATAAAAGAGTGGAAATTTAATGAAAAAATTTATATTAATAAATTAAATAATAATAATTTTATAATATATTCTACATCTTTTATTCATATTATAAAAATATCTAATTATCAAATTATTACTTCTTTTTCATTTATTGATTCTATATCATCTGTTCTAATAAAAAATTCTTATATTTTTATTTCTTTATCAAACAAAGATTGCTATATTTATGATAAAAACATTTATTATCAAATTTCCGTTGAAAAAACTAAATTCGATAATTTAATTAATTTCTATGATAATCAAATTATTTCATATGATTTTTATTCTTCTGATTATATAATATATTTAGTTGAGTAAAAATAATTTTATAAGATAATAATTTTATTATATAAGTTAATAATTAAATTTTTAATTAAATGCTTTTGAATCTTATTATATATTTATCCTTTTTTATTTATATGAAATGGTTATCATTTGTTTTATGTAATCTTAAAATCATGAATAAAATTTATATTTAGTTTTACATCTAATTCATTCCTTTTATTAGTTTTTCTAATTTTGTTATTTATTTAAATATCTTGTATTATTATTATTATAATAGTGACTAAAAGTGTAAAAAAATAATTGATGTTTATATGAACAATTCATTTGTTTAAAAAATTATATAACTAAAATGATATTTATTGTAAAAGAGAAATTAAGAATTTTAGATGAATCCTGTTAGTATAAAATTATTACAAATTGGCAATTTTTGATTAATATCATCTTTATATTAAATTTATCTTAAATAATTGCTATTTTCTTTTTGAACCATCAAAATAATAAATAAATGAATATACTCTTAATCTATTATAATTTATTATAGAAAAATATAGTATGGAACTTTCCTTATATAGTATATTTTTTTCAAATTTATTTTTTAATGAGCACTTTTATAAATCCAAATAATGCTAATTAAGAAATGAAAAATAATTTATGTTAATAAAAATCAAATAGATTATAATATTCATATATTTAATCAATTTTTTTAATCATTTAAAAGTTTAAAAATATTAAAAATAAAAAAGCAAAAATGTGAATGTTTTTTTTAAATTTAAAAAAAAATAAAAAAAAATCCTCAAAAAACCTTTTTAAAGAACAAAATTTAATCAGTTTGTCTCCTATAAAAAAGAACATAAGCGGCAGAAGAGACAACATCACTAGCACTAGTTGCAGAGCAAGAAGAATCATTATAACTATACCACTTATCAAAATTTTTACAACAAGCAGTATAATGTCCTCCTCCAGTTCCTCCATAATGTTGACTAACTGCATATAAATCATATTTAACATTATCTTTATCAGGACCAATAATATATTCTTTTAAATCCATATTATTTATTGGGAAATCTATAAAAGAATCATCTTTTCCCCATGAAAAACTTGAATATCTTGAATATCTTGATTCATTTGAAAATCTTTTTAAACATATCATTAATATTTTAGGTAAATAAAATAAATCCATTTTTTTCTTTGCTAATTGAAACTTTTTACATTTTTTACAATACCATTCATTTCCTTCTTCTAAAATTTCTTCTGTTCTAAAATATTCTAAACAATCATATAATGATTTTGAACTTTCTTCTTCTGTCATACTTTTTCCACTTACTTTTGATGTGTGATCCAATTTTCTACTTAGATTATACACAGCAAATTTAGAGTGTATTTTAAATTGTATTTTTAATGAAAAATCTTTGTTGAGAAGTAAATCTAATATTTTTGATGTTATATCTTCTTTATCTGATAATTCTTTTAATTCTTCTTCTAATTTTTCATTGTTTAAAAGTTCAATTTCTTTTTCATTATCTTCATCGTTATTTATTATGAGGAAATTAAAAGGAAAATCAGAATTAAATTTTTCTAATGATTTTTTTTCTTCTTCATTTAAATTCTCATTTTTAAAAATTTTTCCATATTCCTTAGTTAAATATTCTATTATTTTATCTTCATTTATTTCATTATTATCTTCATTTAATTCTTCTAATAATTTTCTAAATTCATCATCATCTTCTTTATTATCAAAAGGATCATCTATAAATTTTCTAGCCATAAAATATAAATTCATTTTTATATCATCAAAAGTGGTTTTATTATCAATAAATATTATTCTTGGATAAGAACTTTTACTATATTCATATTCTCCCATTATATATACAAATGTAACTTTTTTATTTTCTTCATATTTATCATAGCAAATAATAGCATTTTTATAACTACAAACTTCATCATCTGCTCCACAAAATTTTTTAAATTTCTTATCACTAACATTAACAAAAATCATATCATTAACTTTTAATTTTAATTCATTTTCACTTTCAAAAACATTTTTCAAATCACTAAATTTAAGATCTTTATTAATACAAGTAGAAATTTTAAGAGTATCTCGAAGGCAGAATTTAGGAACATAATATAATATAATATTTTTTTTTTTACTTAAAAAATCTCTTCCAGGAATATTTAACATTAAAGTATTAAAAGGATCAAAAGTAGTACTAATCCATTTACATTCAGGACAAGTAATAGTACATTTATATTGTCCAGAAAATAAATCAGTAATAATAGAATCATTTCTACTTAAATGCAAATCCCAATATCTTTTAGCACAAACAATATCTTCTTCATCATCTTTTTTTTCATCAATTAAAACATAAGGTTGATTAGTAACTTTATTTAAATCTTCATTAATATAATCTAAGAAATAAGTCATAAATTCATTTGAATCATGTTGTCTATAACCTCTAAATATTTTAGCTTTTGAACTTATTGTACTTTTAAAAGAAGAAGGATCTCCAACTCTTTGAGAATTAACCCAATAATTTTCTAATAAATTATACCATTCTTCTGCAAGTTCTCCATGTAATCCTCTATCATTTTTATCATTCAATTCTTCTTTATATTGTTTAGTTAAAAAATATGTTGTTAAATCTATACAATTTTGAAGACATGCTATTGATGAATTCATAAAACATGTATTACCTAAATTACGAGAACCACATAATCCATGAGATGATGATTCTGTTAATATATTATTTAAAAGAGATATGTCTATTACACGACGAGTGTATAAGGATTTTTTTTGAGGAGAATCCATTTTTTTTTATTTTTTTATATGTTTTTAGGTTTTTTTTGAATATTTATTTATTCATTTTATTCATTTTTTTTTTTTTGAAAATAGTTAAAATATTTGAAGAATGGATTGAAAGGAAATTTGTTTATTTTTATTTATTTTTTAAATTAATTATTATTTTTTTAAATATTATTCATTAAAATTTAAATAATTAATTAATTATAATTAAAATATTTTTTTATATATTTAAAAAGTTTTAATTTTATACTTAAAATATAATCTTGAAAATTTATTGATTCTTTTTTAGGAATTAAATTTAAAGTAGAAAAGATTTTTGAAAATATAACTATTTTAAAGTCATTTTTTTTAAAATAAGCTTATATACAGTGTAATAAATTTATAATATTTTTTTTTATGCAGTAACTTAAATTTTTCTTGTGGGATTGTTGAATTTATTATTTTTATGTTACATCACCCATAAAATATTATTAATATCATTAATAAAAAGGAATTTTTATATTTTTTTTGAAGCTTAATCATTAAATTAATTTCAATTTATTTGATAAATAATTGGTAAAATTAAGCCAAATGAATAATATTGACTTAATAAAATCTCAATTTTTTATAATTGTTGGTTTCGCTAATCAATTTACATGTTAATTAAATGTTTTATTAAAATAATTAAATAATGTGTAACTAATATTTACGAAATATTATGTAAAGGTTTTATATTTTTTTAGTATCTTAAAAAATAAAATATTTAACAAATAAGAAACATTTTATTATGATTTACCTTTCTTTACCTAAAAAATTTATTTTCATTATTTTTTCTGTTTAACATAAAAAAGTAAATGAGGTAAAAAATGAAAAATATATAATAATTCACTTCTGAGTAAATTATTAAAATAATTAAAATTAATTATTAATTATTAATTATTATTTAATAATATTAAAAACATTGAATAACTTAAAAATATTTATTGATTGATATTTTTTCAAACAAAAAAATTGGGGATTGGGGATGGGGATTGGGGATTGGGG
>JAJJLU010000026.1:0-38396 GCA_023807065.1 Isotricha intestinalis
CCCCAATCCCCAATCCCCAATCCCCAATCCCCAATCCCCAATCCCCAATCCCCAATCCCCAATTTTTGACTATCATATAGATTATAAATATAATATTTATTTTAATTAATATTGAAAAATAAATAAAATTAACTTAATTTTAAAATAACTATAAATTTATAAATTATAAGTTATAAAAAAATGTAATGGGAAAAAATTAAAAAGTTAAAAATGAATAATTGTGTATTTTTGGTTCCTCCAAAAAAGAGGAATATGGTAACATTAAAAAATCTTCCTAATGGAATAAACAAAAATATTGAAAATATAATCAAATAATAAATAAATAAGAAAATACAAAAATAAAAATCCCCATATATTATATATTTATCAATAAATGATGAAGAGAATAATTAATACAGAATTGTTCCATTTCCAAAATATAATAGAGGGAATCTTTTAAACAAAAATAACTTAAAAATTCATATCTTAAGGATTTATATTAAATATTTTGAAAAACTATTTCAAATAAAATTCAATGATATATTTTACGTTTATTATCATTTGAGATAATTTATAATTTTTTTTGCATCTCAAAGAAGATTAAATAATATATTAAGAATTATAAGGCTATGTTTAAATTTCAGGAAAAATTAATGGTTATATGAATTAAAAAACAATGATAACATTCTAAATTTTTCAATGTCTTTGTGAAGAAAATGATATAAATTAATCATCATTTTAAACTTAAATGTTTAACATTTTATACCCTAGACACATAAAACAATTTTTCAATGTTGAATGTTCAAACAATCTCATGAATAAAACAAATAAAAATTAAATTGAAAATAGACTTATCCTTTTTATAAAATTCTCTATGATGTGTAATGGATAGGATTAATTTATTTAATTATTTATGAAATTATATTTTATCTAAGAAAATTTACTTGTTATAAATACTTTAAGTGAAAATTAATTACTTTTTTATTTTTTAAAATATATAATATTGTTAAATTGAAAAAATATATCTTTATATCAACCTAAAATAAACATATTTATATCGATAATTAATTCAATAATTATTTTTTAAATTTAAATAAATATAGTTTATGGAAGAAGAAGAATATATAGGAGATTATTATAATAATGATAATTATTTACATTGTCCTAATTGTATTCAGCAATCTTTGTTTGGAATTAATAATAAAAATAATAAAATATTTATTAAATATAAATGTAGAAATAATCATATGGGAGAAATGACTATAAATGAATATTATAAAGAAATAGAAAATAATTCAATTTATAAAATGATTTGTAAATACTGTGAAAAATTAGATGAAAATATGAAATATTGTTATGAATGTGAAGATTCATTTTGTTCTAAAAAAGAATGTTTAGAAAAACATAAAAGAAATAATCATAATAAAATTATATTTATAAAACATTTTGATAATATATGTTTAAATGATTTAGAAGATTGTAAAAAATGTGAGTTAAATTTATATAATGAATTAGATGAAAAAATAATAGAAAATATTAAAAATGAAATTAAAGAAATTGAAAAAAAAAGAAAAGAAATAATTAAAAAAATTAAAAATTATATTTCAGATTTAAATAAAAAATTAAATGATTTTAAAGAAAATTCTCAATTAGAAATTAAATTTATAAAAGATTGTTTATATTCATATAAATTAAAAAATGAAGATATATTAAATTATGAAATTATTCATAATTTAAAAAATTTAAAGTTTAAAACATTAAGAATTGATATTCCTGAATGTAAAATAAATAATATATTAGAAGATTTTGAAATAGAATCAAAAAATGTAATATATCCTAAGAATATATTAAATTATGAATTAAATGAAGAATATAGAATGAAAATAATCATTGGTGATAAATGTGTTTTTGAATCTCAAAAGAATGGATTTATTAAATTAAAAACTGAAATGAATAATGGTGAAAAAGATTATATGATATTTAATATGAAAAAAAAATTGAAAGGAGTATTATATACACCTTATGGTATAGTAGTTCAAATAAATGGAAAATTTGAAAATAATTTATTTATAGGGAAAATAAATATAATATATAGTGGAAATAAAGATTTATCTCTAAATTATTTTAAAGAATTAGGAGAAATAGAAAATATTATTGAACCTAAAAGTATTAAATTAATAAATGGTAATATTGAGATGAAAGTTAAATTTATCCGTGAAAATACTACTTTTTATGAAGGAGAAACTAAAAACATGAAAATGGAAGGAAAAGGAATATTATATTTTAATAATGGTAATAAATATGAAGGAGAATTTAAAAATGGTTTAAGAGAAGGAAAAGGAATATTATATTATAAAGATGGAGATAAATATGATGGAGAATTTAAAAATGATTCACCAAATGGAAAAGGAATATATTATTTTAATAATGGTAATAAATATGAAGGAGAATTTAAAAATGGTTTAATAGAAGGAAAAGGAATATTAGATTTTAATAATGGTAATAAATATACAGGAGAATTTAAAAATAGTTTAATAGAAGGAAAAGGAATATTATATTATAAAAATGAAGATAAATATAATGGAGAATTTAAAAATGGTTTAAGAGAAGGAAAAGGAATATTATATTATAAAAATGGAGATAAATATGATGGAGAATGGAAAAATGATTTATTTGAAGGAAAAGGAATATTATATTTTAAAGATGGAGAGCAATATGAAGGAGAATTTAAAAATGGTTTAATGGAAGGAAAAGGGATATTATTTTTTAAAGATGGACTTAAATATAATGGAGTATTTAAAAATGGTTTAAGAGAAGGAAAAGGAATATTATATTATAAAAATGGAGATAATTATGAAGGAGAATGGAAAAATGATTTATTTGAAGGAAAAGGAATATTATATTTTAATAATGGTAATAAATATGAAGGAGAATTTAAAAATGGTTTAATAGAAGGAAAAGGAATATTATATTATAAAAATGGAGATAAATATGATGGAGAATTTAAAAATGGTTTAATGGAAGGAAAAGGAATATATTATTTTAAAGATGGAGATAAATATGATGGGGAATTTAAAAATGATTCACCAAATGGTAAAGGAATATATTATTTTAAAGATGGAGATAAATATGATGGAGAATTTAAAAATGGTTTAATGGAAGGAAAAGGAATATATTATTATAAAAATGGAGATAAATATAATGGAGAATGGAAAAATAGCTTAATAGAAGGAAAAGGAATGTATTATTTTAAAGATGGAAATAAATATGAAGGAGAATTTAAAAATGGTTCAATAAAAGGAAAAGGAATATATTATTTTAAAGATGGAAATAAATATGAAGGAGAATTTAAAAATAGTTTAAGAGAAGGAAAAGGAATATTATATTTTAATAATGGTAATAAATATAATGGAGAATTTAAAAATGGTTTAATGGAAGGAAAAGGAATATATTATTTTAAAGATGGAGATATATATAATGGAGAATTTAAAAATAATAAAAGAAATGGAAAAGGAATATTATTTTTTAAAGAAGGACTTATATATAATGGAGAATGGAAAAATGATTTATGTGAAGGAAAAGGAGAATTAATAAATAATAAAGGAAATAAAATAATAGGAATTTTTAAAAAAGGTAAACCTTATGGTACACAAATATATATAAATCAATCAAATATATTTTTTAATAATTTTTAATGATAATTCAAATAAATTTAAAAAAAAGAATAATTAATTATATCAAAAAATAAAAACAAATGTTAGAAGATGAAAATAATGAAAATACAGAATCAACTCAAGATAAAACGAATAAACAAAAAGATCTTTTAGAAAAATTAAAAAACATTCAAAATGAAATTTATATGTCATTGTGGAGAGACACAGATAAAGTTAAAGAAATAAAAGAAACACATAATTTTTTAAATGAAATTTTAAAAAAAGAATCAATAGAAGAAATTGAATCACAAATATTTAACAATAATGAAAATTGTTTTGAATATTTTTTAAATGAATTTTCAAAAAATGTAATAACAAATTTATTAAAACAAACTGTAGTATATGGTGAAAATGGAGAAGATTGTGCTTTTGAAGTTCTTTTAGATTATACAAAAATATTTTTAAAAATATTAACCTTAAATGATAAAAAAATATATAAATTTTATAATATATTAGAAACAATAAAAGAAATATTTGATGATAATCAAAATTTTTATAATTTAACAAATTATTATTATTATAATTATAAAGGTAAAAATCCCAATTCAAAAAAATATATAAAATATAATGAATATAATGAAAATTATTTACCAAAAAAAAATACAATATCAATATCTGAATTAAAAGAAGGAGATGAAATAGATGTTTTAATTAAAAATCAAGATTATTTTTATAATCAAATATGGGTAAGAGGAACAATATTATCAATAGATGAAAAAATATTTTCAGTTAAAATATTGAATAAACATGAACCTTTATCAATAAATTTTTCTTCTTTTGAATATGCTAAAAAAGGTTCTTTTACTGAAGATTGGGATTGGAGATTAAATTTAAAAGAAGGAGATATAATAGATTGTTATAAAAAAAAAAAATATTTTCCTGCTACAATAATTAAAAGAATAGATGAAGATAATAAATTAGAATATAAAGTTTCTTTTAGAATATACATTAATAGTGTTGAAAATATTGATAAATATAAATTTTTTTATCCTAATAAAAATATTGAAATTGATGAAGAAAGAAATGAACAATTCATTGGAGAAAGTAAATTAAATGATGAAACAATTAAAATGAGTAGTAAAAGATTAAAAAAAAAAGATTCTAAAATATTTTTAAATGAAGTTGTTTCAATTGATGAAGATTTTTGTTTAGATGATTTTATTAATGATGTTGATTCTAATGGAAAAAAAACTATTACAATTGGAAAAAATGAAAATTATAAATATTACTTTAATTCTCTATTAAATGAATTTGGAAATTTAAATGGTTTTGATATTATTTTAGATTTTCTTAAAAATAAAAAATTTCAAATTGAAAATACTGATTCTAAAAATAATTGTAATATAATTGGTAATAGTGATAATGATATTAATGAAAACTATGATAATGAAATTCTAATATTAATTTTTAAAATTTTTAAAGTTGCGATTCCTTATTTTTATAAACCAATATTAATTAAATATTCAAAAGAATTAATAAATACAATTTTTAAATTTTTTGATGATTTATCTCAAAATGATTTAAAATATTTAAAAAAAGAAATAATTGAATTAGCATCAGATATATTAAAAGAATGTTCTCAATTTTTATCAAAAGAATCTAATAAGGAAGAATACTTATTTTTAAATGATACATTTAATGTAAATTTAGCAATTAAAATGCTAAAAACATCATATTTAGGTCAAAGAATAAATGCAATTAAAAAAATAAGTGATTTAATAAGAATGAATAATGATGATAATTTTAGTCAAAAATTATTAAAGATATTAAAAAAAAATAATATAATTTATGAGATTTTTGGTCCAAATAATCATTCACAATTAATAAGTAAAAGTAAAGAAATAATAGAATTTTTATTTCTTCATAATGAACTTTCAGAAGAAGAATTAAATTTAATTTGGAATGCTACAGAATCAGGTGATTTAGACCAGAAAAAAATAATTCTAAAAATTTTTAATGAAATTATTATAATGAATCAAATTCCTAATGAAATAATAATGAAACTTTTAAATTCAAATATTGATAAAAAATCTAATGGAAATGAGATGACAGATGAAGAAATTGATTTTATTTTTAATTTAATGAATAAATTAAATGATAAGGAAAACATTGAAAAATGCTTAAATTTTTTTATTAATTATGTAAAGGAAATTCCAAATAATAATATTTTAAAAAAAATTCTTAAAATTATTGAAAATCATTCTGAATATAAAGAATTAGTAGTTTTAAAAGCTCTTGATTATTTTCAAAATGACAAAAGTTTCTTTGTTGGATATAAATTATTAAGATCATTTATTAATAGTTATAAATGTGGATTGGACACTGTAATTCAAAATAATAAACTTATAAATATTTATAAGAAATCTTTTAATGATTATTTTAATAACAAAGATAAAATTAATAAAAGTGAACATGATAAAAAAGTTAAAAATATAATTGATTTTTTTTTCCTTTTAATTAAAAAAAATATTTGGGATATCGAAAAAGATTTTCCAATAACTTTTCTATTTAATAATTTGGTATTAAATAAATATAATGAAAATGATGAAATATTATTTTATAAAGTAGTAAAACAATTAAAAAATGAATATAAAAGTGAAATATCAGAAAAATTATTTCAATTTTATTTAGATATAATAAATAAAAATTCAAATATTTTATTATTAGATGGTTTTATATCTTTTGTAAATTTATTTGTTGAAATAAATGACGATGAAAAATTACTTTCTTTCACAGATGAATCAAATGGAATTTATGAATTTAAAATATATAATAATTTTTTACCAAATAATTTAAAAGGTTTTCCAGAATTAATAAAATTAATATTTGAAAATGAAAATCCTGAAATAATAAAAAGAGGAAATGATTTAATTAATAAATTATATTGTAATAATTCAGATGAATTAGTTGATTTATGTCTTGAACAAATAAATAATTCAAATAATAATATTAATATTGTTTTAAGAAGTATTTCAATATTAAAAAAATTAATTTATATAAATGAAGAAAATGGAACTGCAAATGTTATACCACATTTTGCTTTATTAAAAGGAGAAACAATAATAATAAGATTTATAAATGACGAAAAATCAAATAGTTATTTTGAATTAAAAATGAATGATAATGATACAATATATGATATGAAAAAAAATTTAACTAAAAAATTAAATTATCATACGGATTTTCTTAAATTAGAATTATTGCTCCCTGATGATAATAATGATAATTCAAATTATAGTTATAATAATAATAGAATAGAAATAGAAAGAAAAGATAATGGAAAAACATTAAAAGAAATGAATTTTTCTATTAATAGGATAAATGAAATTTATTTCCAAAAAAATAATTTAGAAAATAGTATTCCAAGAAAAGATATCTTAGATAAAGACAATAAAAATGTAATAGGAGAAGTAAAAAAAATATTTAATGAATGGTTTAATAAATATTCAGAAGATAATAAAATGTATGTTAAAAATATTATAAAATTTATCAAAGATACAACAAAATCAATAGAAGAAATTGAAGCTAATGATAAAAGAGTTGTTAATTTATTAAGTAAATCAAAAAATAATGATTATATTGAAAGAGATGAATTTATTAATTGGTATATTGATTATGCAAAAAGAAAAAAAGGAATTGTCACTCATTATATTATTAATATGGGTTATAGACCTGATTTAGTTAAAATTAATAAAAGTTATTTTTATGAAAATAAAGACAAAGAAAAAATGATTAGATTTAAATTAGGTAATAATTTAAATTTTATTCAAAAACTTTTTAATTTTACGAATTTTGAAAAGGGAAATTTGGAAGTTTTTAATTTTTTAATTATGTTATCCACTAATTCAGTTATTTTTAATGATATTATTAATTTAAAAAATTACAATAATTATGATATCATTGATTGGAGTTTTTATTTTTATAAAAATCAAAATTTATATTATTTTTATTATGTTTGTTTCATTATTGAACATTTTATTGAAAATTTTAATCAAAATGATGATTTCAAAAATTGGATTCGTGCTTTTATTAAAAATGATGGTTATAAATATTTATTTGAAGTTTTCATTAAACAAATAAAGATAATTTTAAAAATAAATGATATGAAAGAAAATATTAATATGTTAACCTTTGGAATATTATTAAAAATAATTAAAGAAATTTATCTATTAACTGATAATAAAGAAAATACAAATAAAGATAATAATTTGGATGATGACAATTCGATATTTAATTATTTAAAAAATGAAAATTTAATTAATAAAATAACTGAAAATTTTAGAGATAAAAAAATGTTTTATTCATTAATGAATATTGTTTCAAAATTCATTGAAAAAGAAAACACTCATTTAATAAGTGAAATTTTAGAAATATTAATCAATTCAATTTTAAATATAAATGATAATTCAATTGAAGAATATTTAATAAATTTAATAATTAAAGGATTAAATTCAAATAATCAAGACATAGGAAAAATTTTTAATGATTCAATGAACATTATTTTAAAAGTAAATAAAGAATTGTTAGGAAAATTATTTGAAAAAATATCAAATATTTTTATTAAGGAAGAACCTCAAATAATAAATAATTATTTAATAGAAAGTTTTAAAAAATTAATTCAATTTAATTTATTCAAGAATAATGTAAAAACAAAATTTAATATTAATGAGTATGCAGAAAAATTGGTAAAAGATATAAATGATGAATTATCAATAAATCTAAATAATCCTAAAATTCCAGATAATAAATTAATAAATGAAATTTCCATATTATCAGTTATCATAGAAAAAAACACTGAAATAAGAAATAATATAAATGAAAAAACTAATTTATTTGATAACTTATTAAATAATATAATATTTAATTCCTCAAAATCAGAAAAAGAAGAAGAAACTATAATGACAGATTCGAATAACAATAATGAAGAAGAAGAAAAAATGGAATTTATAAATATAGATACTTTAAATAATTCAAGTTCAAATAGATTAAATAATATTAATCTCCAAAATGAATGTTATAATTTAACTTTAAGATTACTTAAATTTAATTTAATAAATTTTAATAAATTTTTCGATTTAGAAAACATAAATAAAAAAAACATAAACAACGACAATGATACTGATACAAAACAAAATTATATAAATCATTATTATAAAAAAAAAAATGGTTATGTAGGTTTAAAAAATTTAGGTTGTATATGTTATATGAATAGTACAATGCAACAATTATTTATGATTTCTACATTACGTTATTCAATTCTTCGATTTTCTGATAATAAAAAAAAAAATAATATAACTTCAAATGAAAATTTTTATAGACAAAATGAACAAATTGATGATAATATGTTTCATCAATGTCAAAAATTATTTTCTTATTTATTATTATCTCAAAAAGTTGATTATAATCCTTTTGGATTTACATATGCGTTTAAAGATATTGATGGAAATCCTACTAAATTATATGAACAAAAAGATGCTCAAGAATTTTTAGCAATATTTTTAGATAGATTAGAACAATCTTCAAAAAACACAAAATATAAGAATTTAATTTATAATATTTTTGGTATTAAATATTGCTCTTTAATTACTTGTTTATCGTGTGGGAAAGTTTCTTATAAATTTGATCCTTCTGTTTTTTTAAGTGTAGAAGTTAAAAATATGAAAACTTTATATGATTCTTTAGATAAATATATTCATGAAGAATATATTGATGGATATGATTGTGAAGGTTGTAAAAAAAAGTGTAGAATATCAAAAAGAAATATATTAACTTCATTGCCTAATGTTTTAATAATTCATTTACAAAGAATATTTTATAATTGGGAAATTGAACATAATGAAAAAATAAATTCTCGTTTAGAATTTCAAAAAGAAATAAATATGAAAAATTATACAATTGAACATTTATTAAATGAGAAAAATAAAGAAGAAAATATATATTATAGATGTGATGAATATTATAATTATTATTTAGTTGGAGTGATTATTCATATTGGATCAGCAGATGCAGGTCATTATTATTCTTATATAAATACAATTAGAGAAGGAGAAGGCAATATCAGTTATTTTAATCCAAAAGATGAAAATTGCTTAAATTCATGGTTAGAATTTAATGATAGTACAATAAGTACATTTGATATTGAAAATTTAAAAGATGAAGCCTTTGGTGGAAGTTATGATGATGATAATAATAATTATTATAATTTCAGAAGTTGGAATAGAGAAAAAACTAAAAATGCTTATTTATTAGTTTATGAAAGATTAGTTAAAAATCCTAATATTATATTTATAGATAAAAAAGAAATTGAAAATAATGTTTTAAATAATATTAATATTATTGACTTTAAAGAAGAAGATGAAAAAAAAATTTATAAAGAAAATGACATGATGAGATATTATGATAAAAATAATTTAAATGAATATAATAAGAAATGTAATGAATTATATAGTAAAATATTCCATAATTTAAAAACGGATGAATATTTTAAATATATTCCTTTTTATTTTTATAAAAATAATAGAAAAGTTCCTAAAATTTACTACGATGAAATAATAAATGATAATCAAATATTTTGTAAAACTAAAGATATTCCTCAATATTCTGATTTTTTAGACAAAGTGATTTCTCTTCTTGAAGAAGCAACTTCAAAAGAAATTGATAATTTAACTAATGAAAATGCTGTTAAAATAGTAAATATATTTTTAAATTATATTGCAGAGAATATTTCAAATAAAAATAATACTACATATTTACATAATGGAAGAATTAGATTAACTAAAATTATTGAAAAAAATAGTGAATTATTTAAAGAACCTATTTTAAAATTTTTAAATGAAAAAGATGATGAAATAAAACATATATTAAGATTTGAAACAGGGGATAATGTCAATGAACTCAATGAATTAAATAATAAAATTCAATCAATTTATAATCTTAATTCATATGATAAAAATCATCAAATGTTTTTAAATTAATTAAAAGCAATAAAAATATTTATAAAATATTATAATATAAAATTTTCTTTATTATCTTTTTTAAAAAATAAAAAAATTAAATAATGATTTATTTACTCATCATCTTGAGAATTATTTTCAAAATCTTCATAATTTGTAAGAACAACTTGATTATCTAAATTTTGATTTGAATTATTATTAAAATTAACTCTTTCAATAAAATTACTTTCAAGTGAATCAATATCTGGAATATTATTATTTGAAACATATAAATCTTTCATTTGTAAATTTCCTTTTGATTGAATTGGTTCTGATTTATTAAATATTGTTTCTATTTTTACATTTTGTTTATTTTTTTGTAAAATTTCATTTGCATTTTCTAATTCTTTTATTCTATTTCTTAATTCTAAATTTTCTTTATTTAATTGTAAATTTAATTCTTTTTCATTATTTATATTTTCTTTATTTAATTTTTCATATTTATCATAATCTTTATTTAATAAATTTAATTGTTCTGATTTCATAAATATTTTGTTGTCATAATCAGTAATTAATTTTTTTAAATTTTCATGTTCTTTTTTTACAATTTTACTTAAATCACTTGATGAATTTAAAGTTTTTTTTTTAATTGAATTATCATAATCATTTAACATAAAAGCTAATTTATCTTCTATTATATTTTTATTTAATTCATCAGAAGCTATTTGTTCATTTAAAGATAATATATCTAACATAATTCTTGCAAAATCTTTATTTGGAAATTGTCTTATAAATTTTTGAATTAAATTCATAAAATTTTTTCTTGCTTTAACATTTGAATTTAAAGTTTTTTCATTTTTTGAAAATTTAAGAAAAGTTTCATTAAATTTTTCTTTTAAATCATTATTTTCATTTTTTATTTTTTTATAATCTTTTTCTAATTTTAAATTTTTTCCTTTTAATTTAGAAAAATCATTAAATAAATTATCTCTTTCTTTAGTTAAATTAAATATTTTATCATTCATATCATTTTTATTTTTAACTTCTTCTTCATTTAAAGTATTAATTCTAGTAAAATTATCTTTTATTATTTTATTAGATTCAAAAAATTTATCATAAATAACTTCTAATTCTTCATAAATAATTTGAATAGCATTTTCCACAACTTCAAAAAATAATTCATCATTTAATTGAATATCATAATTTTTAATATTATTAATAGAATTAATTTGAGATAAAATTTGTGTAATTCCACTTGAAAAATTTTTAGAAAAAAGAGAATTTAAATCTTGATTTGCTTTATAATCAAAGTTACGAAATATTTCATATAATTTTTTTAATATATTATTAATATAACTTTTACAATTTGAAACATAATCATCAAATAAATTTAATTTTTCAGAAACATTGTTTTCAAATTCTTCTTTTTTTTTCTTAAATTGAGAAATAATATTATCTTTATTTTCTATTTCTTCTTCCATTTCTCTTATTTGAGTAGTTATTTTATCATTATATTGAATTGTTTGATTTACTTTATTCTCAGTTTCTTCTATTATTTTTTTCATATTATTTTCATTCATTTTAATAGCATTATTTTGATTTAAAAGATCTTGATTTTGATTTTTTAATATTTGCATTTGTTTATCAATATTATTATTTTTATCTTTTAATTTTTCTTTTTCTAATTTTAGTATATCATAATCATTTACTAATGAATTATATTTTTTCGAAACTTCTTCATATCTTTGATTAATAAAATTAAATTTTTGTAATATTTCAGAATATGAATCATGAAGATTATTTTTTTCTTTTACATTTTCATCATTTGATAATTTAAATTTATCTATTTCATTTTTATAATTTTCAATTATTGAATTTCTATTTTCTACTTCATTTGTATATTTATCTCTTAATAAATTTAATTCTTGATCTTTTTTTTCTTTTTCTAAATTCCATTTTACTTTTTCAACATTTAAATTTTTTAATTGAGTTTTTATACTTGAGTTTTCTTTTTCTAAATTATTTTTTTCTTCATTTAAATTTCTGATGTCAATTTTCATTTTTTCATTTGTAATTTGTAAATTATTTAATTCTGAAGACATTAAAGCAAAATTAGTATCATTATTTTCTTTATTAATACTATTATTACTTTGAATAAAATTATGACTATTATTATTATTTAAATTATTATTATCTATAATTTTTTTTAAATTAGTATTTTCAAATAATAATTGATTATACATTGATTTATAATCTTGATTTATTCCTTCTTCCATTTTATAATTATTTCCCATTTTTAATTTATTATTTTCAACTATTAAAGAATTTATTTGTTCATTATAATTATTGTTTTCATTTTGTAATTTTATATTTTGAGATTTTAAATCTGATTTTTCTTGAAGTAATTTTTCATAATCTTCATTCATTTTATCATAATTTACTTTATAATCATTTAATCTTTTATTAATGTTATCCATATGATTATTACTATTTGAATTTAATTCATTTATTTTTTTTTCATAATTTGAAATATCTTTTTTTAACTTATCATTTTCTAATTTTAATAAAGTCATTGAATTTTCTAAATTACTTTTTTCATTATTAAATTTATTTATAATATTATTATAATTACTATTATTATTAAATTTCTCTAAATTGTTTTTTAAATTTTCATTTTCTCGAGTTAATTCTTCAACATCACTTTTTAAAGAATGAACCATAGATTGAGCTAAAACTAATTGTTTTCTATATTCTTCACTTTCATTTTTAATTTTTGCAATATCTAAAACACCATCAACAGTAATATATTTACTTAATAAATTATTTTGAATTAAATCACTTTCAATAGTCTTTCTTAATAAATCATAATAATTTTTTTGTTCTATCACATTTAAATTATTCATATTATTATTATTATTGTTGTTGTTTAACGGAGAATTTAAAATTTCTTCAGTAATAGGTAAAGGATGATTTGGACTTAATTGTTTAATTCTTTTTTCACAATAATATTTATATCTTTCTAAATCACTTAATCTTTTTGCTTGTTCTCTAATTTTACTTTCAAGTTGAGAAACATAATTTGAATTGTTAGTTAAATTATTATTTGTGTTTAAATTATTATTATTTGTAAAATTATTATTTTGAAAATTAAATCCTGATGATGTTTGTCTATGATGAGAATCATTTAATATTTTTATTGGTTTTGAAGTTGGAATAGGAGCATTTTGAGTTGTTTCTATTTCATAATTTAATTCTTCTTCATCATTAAAAACAGAATTAGGATTTGTTAATTCAGGATTATTTATTGGTGCTGAATTCTGATATCTATTTGAATATTCAATATTCTGACTATAAGACTACAATATTGATTATAAATTTTAATTAAAATACTTTCAATTCAGTTCTTTTCATATTAAATTTTATATAATTTAAAAAAAAAATAAAATAAAAATAAAAATATTAAAATAAAAAAATATAAAAAATCCATAAAAACCCATTTTATTTACCTAACATCCAAATTATTATATTCTTCATTATTAATTCGATGAAGTCTAATACTACTTTCTTCAGCACCACTAGCAAGTATTTCACCATCACTACTCACAGCTAAAGCATTAATAGGACCAAAATGTCCTTGAATGGCTCCAATTTCTTTTCCAAACATAATATTATATATAAGTAATTCAAATCCTCCTTTTTTAGCATGAGTTGTAGTAACTTCTCTACTTTCTTGTCCTCCTGCAATGAATGCATGAAATTTAATTTTATTTTCATCTTCACAACTTATTAATGGAGAAAATCTACATGCATTTATATTTCTTGATGGATTTTCTGGACTTAATACTTCTATTTCTTCAAAATTGTCACAAGATAATACTTTACTTTTTCCATCTTTAGATGCTGTTAATAATAATTCTTCTTTTTTACTTATATCTAAATCCATTATCATTGAATCATGTATTTTTTTCTCGAATAATATTTTACCAGTGTTATAATCATAATTATAGATTTTACCTGTTTCTGATGATGATATTATATTACTATCATTATTTAACCATAATGTTTTAGTTATTTTATCATTATTAGGAGATAAATGTTTTTTAATTGGTTCTATTTGTGTAATTTTTTTTGAATCAATAGAAGATTTTAAAACATCTTCAAAATTATATATTAAAATTCCACTTTCACTACTTTGACTTCTTCCACCATAACTTATTAATAATTTATCATCAAGTCTATTAAAATTAATTGATCTAATCGAATACACAGGTGATAATACAATATTTTTTAATAATTCACCATTTGATGCTTCCCAAATATATATCCCTCCTGTTGAATCACCTGAACATAAATATTTTGAATCTTTTGTAATGTCCATTGTATATACTGCTGCTTGATGGTTGTAGGTACCTATACGCTCTCCGTATTCACTCGACCATAATGTTATAATACGATCTGTTGATGCTGAAAATAATAAATCGTTTTCCTCGTTAAATAATAATGCTTTTATTGGTTTTGAATGACCCTTTAAAATTAATGGATGCATTTTTTTTTTGGGTTTAAATGATATTTATTTAATTTTTCTTTATTTTTTTTATTTAGATTTTTGAAAAATGTATTATTCTTTTTTTTAGGTATTTATTTATTTTATATTTAATTTAATTAAGGAATAATATAAATTAGTTTAAAGATTACTTATTAATGAAAAAAGAAATATATTCATTAATTAATTACTATTGTTTTAAGAAAATAAAGATTTTATGAATTATTGTAAAAAATACTTTATTTATATCTATGATCTTATAATAATCATAGAAAAAAATATATTCATCATATATATACCTGAACTTAATTTAAATTTAGTTCTGAATTTATCTTTATCCAAGAGAAGAAGAATCTTTTCCAACTTTCTCCTCATCTAAACGATTATAAAAGATACTATCATAAAATCCATTTTCATTTTTATTAATTTGTTCATTATTGTCATTAACTGTAATAGTATTAATGTTTGTTTCATTTGTTTCTTCACTTTTTTTCTTTTTACCATTCAAAACTTTTATACTATCATTTCCTCCATGAATATAATCGTAATTTTCTTGAAGTGAATTAAGAGAAAAAGTTTCTAAAAAATCATTTGAATGAGAATCAATATATTTTTTTGATATTACTGTATCTAAAGTGAAAATATCTTTTTTATCAGTTAATATATTTTTTGATAAATTTTTAGTATCTTCTGATTTATTATTATTAATTGTCTGATTTATTGCATTGTTGTTTGAAGAATTAATTTCGTTATTTTTTTTATTATTATTTATATCATTAATACTGTTATTATTTTTATTTTTACTTATTTCATTTGTCTTTTTTATTTCTGTTATAGGAATTTTGAAAATGTGATTTGGTTTTTTTGTGTTTTTATTTTCTAATTTCATTGGAATATCAGATTTTTTTTTTTTATTTAACAAATTATTTCCTAATTTAATAATTTCATTTTCTCTTTTCAATGAGCTTTGAGTACTAATAAATTCTCCATTTGTTATCGAATTAGAAGTTTCAGTTACTTCTTTATTATTATTTGTATTATTAATATTATTATCATTAGTATTAATATCATTATCATTAGTATTATTATTAGTATTATCATTAGTATTAATATCATTATCATTAGTATTATTATTAGTATTATTAGTATTATTATTGCTAGTATTATTGATATTAGTAATATCATTAGTTTTTTTTAAATTATAATTTAAATTATAATTTAAATTATTCTTTACTGTTGAATTTAGAATTTCTTGAATTTTAATAAAATCTTTTTGAATAATAGAACTTTCGCAAATAGTTAAAGCATTAAATAAATTTAAAAATCCATTGAAAATTGTTTCAAGTTCACTACATTCTTCATAAGAGACTAAATTACATGGCATTAAATTTTCACAATTATGAATATTATTAAAATTAGGACAATCTTTGCTATTAAAAAATTCATTAAAAGAAGATAATATAAATTGAGAGAAAATTTCATTTGATCTATTTGATAAATAATAAAAGTCAAATATTAATCCTCTCAATTTGTCGAGTTTATTTGTTAAATAAGTTATTTTTTCTAAACTAGTTGCAATAACGCTTTCAAAATTTGTTTTTTCATTATTTAATTTTTTTTCAAGTTCAACAGTAGAATTAAATTTTAATTTATCATAAATTTTATTCCAATATTCTTTAATAGAAATAATATTATGTTCAGTATGTTTAACTAAATCACATAAAGAACATAATCCTTTATCACATTTTTCACAATATAAAGTAATTTTTTTTCCATTATTATGTTTTTTACAAATATTTAAGTCATTTATAAATTTTGAAGGAATTGTTTTATGTCCATTTACTAAATCTTTATGATAACTTTCACATATATCACAAAAAAATTTTTGACAATTTTCACAGTATTCTGTTGCTTCTTTTTCTAAATGTTTATAACATTTATAATTATTTTTTATTTCATTTGTTGATAATATTTCATAAAATTTATCCAATGAAATTTCTTGAGGAGAATTTATACATTCACAAGAAAATTGAATTATAAAAGAATGATTTGTATAATCTTTTTTTATATTTAATATTAATGGATTATTTATTTTGCAAATAGGACATTTTAATTTTGAAATTGAATTTAAATTAAGCTTTTGATTTTGGGACTCTAATAATTTTTTAATGTTTAATGTTGAGTTTTCGTTTTTCATTCTTTTTTTTTTTATATATTTTATTTAATGATTTTCATATATTACAATATTTAGTTATTTTATAGATTTAATTAACTAAATTAATTAACTAAAATTAGAATATTTTTCCATTTATTCATGAAAAATGATTTTAATTATTATATTTAAATATTAAAATTCTTAGTTTTCCATTTATTTTTCTTTTTTTATTATTTTAGTTATTTTTGTTAATATTAATGTTAACAAAAAAAAACTTTTAACTTAATATGAAATATTATTTATTTAATTATTTAGAATTCTTATGAATTATCTTATTTTAGGGCTTTAATCTTTAGTTTTAAAAAAAAATTAAGGTTTCAAGAAATTAATTATTCTGAAAATTAGTTGATAAAAATTCTTAAAGACAAATAATATAAAAATTATTAATTAATAATTTAATTTTTTAAATTTTTAGAATATGGAAAAATCAATTGATGAAAGAATTGAATATTTAAATAAATTTTTCAATTATTTTCATTTAAACAATGAAAATTTTTCTAAAAGTTTACAAAATGATATTCAAGTAATAACACCAATATTAAAATATAATGAAGAATTATTAACTACAAGTGAAAAAGAAAAAATGATTTTTCTTTCAGAAAATTTAAAAGAAGAAAAAGAAAAAAAAGAAGAAATTTCAAATATAAATACATTAGATAATTTAATTAAAATATTAAAACAAATAAATCTTGAATTAAAAGTTCAAAATGAAAAATTAAACTTATCATATGAAGCACAAAAAATAAATTTTGAAAAAGAACAAGAAAATATACCATTTAATAACACAATAAATAATTTTGAAAAGTTAAATATAAAAATTCCTTTTAGTAACGTTCCACAAATAAATGAAATTTTAACAACTTTAAATAAAATTCATCAAATTAAAGAAGAAATAAAAATTGAAAAAGAAAAAAGAGATGAAATTAATAAAGAACTGAGAGAAGAAAAAACAAAATATAAAAATTTTTATAATTTACCTTGTGATATTAATCAAGTAAGAAATTTAGTAGAAATAAAAAGAGAAGAATATAATAATTTAAATAAGAATAAAATAAATATATAAAATATAATAATATTAATACAATATTTAATTAATAAAAAAAAATGTTAAAAACAATAAAAATAAAACCCAAAAATGAACTTAAAATTCCAACATATGATGAATTATTTAGAGATTTATCTAAAAAAAAAGAAAAAGAAAATAAAAAAAAACAAAGACCAATAAATTTATCAAATCCAACGGATCATTATAAAATATCAAAACCATTATCAAATAATTCAACGGATAAAAAATTAACAAACAATAAAACATTATCATATAAAAAATTCAAAGAAAATAATAATAATTTAAATATTAGAAAATCCAATTTTAAAAGTTCAAGAAATCAAAATCAAGAAGCAAATTATAATAATACAGATTTTCCTTATAAATCATATAAAATAGGTTTTCAAGAACAAAGTAAAAAAAAAGTTATAATTCCAGATTTTAATTCTCCTTCTCGATGTAAAATAATTTTATTATTTGGTGAAGAAGAAGAATATAATAAATTAAAAAAAGAAAGAGATGAATTAATAAATAATATTAAAAAATTAGAAGAAAAAATAAAAAATGCAAATGAACAATTGGAGAAAATAAATAATGATATTGAATTATTATCTGAAGAAAATTTACAAATTATTTTTGAAAGAAAAAAAGAACAAGAACAACATGAACATGATTTAATTGAAATTCCAAAAATAAAAGAAGATATTGAAATAATTAAAAATAAAATAAATGATACTCAGAATCAAACTAAAAAATATAAAAATGAAATGTTTAAAATAAAAGAAGAAATTAATGAAATTAATATTAAAATTGCTAATATTAAGAAATTAATTGAAAAACAAATTAAAGAAAATGCTAAAATTAAACATGAATTAGATTTACAAAAAAAGAAAAATGAAGAATTAATGAATGAATTTACAGGAAAATATGGTGATAGTTTTATTAAAGATATTACTAAATTAATTCCTCCTAAAGAAAAAGAAAATAAAACTCTTTTAAATAGTTTACAGTAATTTTTTGTTTTTTATTGATTTTAAATTTTATTTAGTTTTAATTTTTAATTATTAAGTTTAAAAATATTGTTTTTGATACATTTTTTATTTTTTTTATGAGTTAATAATTAAATAAAAAAAAGAACCATTTCAAAGAAATAAAAAATAATAAATTAATCTATAAATTAAATGGGATTATGCAGTAGTACAAAAAATAATAACAAAAAAGTATCAGAAAGAAAAAGATCTTCTTCAAAAACATTTGGAGAAATATGTAAATTTTATTCTTTAAAACAAATTCCTAATTTTAATAATAAAATATCATTTAAAAATTTATGTCCTGAATTAACAGAAAAATCAATATTTTCATTTTATTTATATGATATAGGTTGTAAAGGATTAAAAAGTAATTCAAATATTTATATGTTAAGAATTTTTTTTGGAGAAAAAATTTTAACAGATTTTGGAGAAGGAGAAAGAATAAATTTTTCTTTAAAAGAAACGATAGAAGTAACAAAGAATTTTGAAGAATTATCTGATAGTTATTTAATGTTTGAAATAAGTACTTTAAAAGAAAAAGTAGAAAATAAATATAATAAAAAAACTCCTTATGAATTAGTTGCTTCTAATACAGGAAAATTAACTTCTTATGCTAGTATTAAATTTGATTTATTAACTTTATCTATTGGCTCTCAATTATATGATATTCCTTTATTTGGGAAATATAATATTCAAAATGGAAGAATAAGTTTTAAAATTAAAAGTATTCATAAAAATAAAATTAGAACAACTTCAAATAATATTCAATTAATATTATATAAAGAATTTAATGAAAATATTAGTGATAAAATTAAAATAAAATTTACTGATTCAACTATAGAAAAAATAAATCCTTCTGGATTAAGTGTTATTGATTTTATAAAGGATTCAGAAGATAATGATCAATTAATATATAAACCAATAAAAAAAGATGAGCCAACAAGATTTTATATGTCAATTTTAGATTTTTTATTTGCAAATCCATTATATTATACTTATAAATTTATTGATAATGAATGGAAAATTTTTGGTTTTTATCCAACAATGACAAATCTAGTTTTTAAAGAAGAAATAGAAAAAATGCATGAACAAATGGAAAATTTATTTAATTTATTAGTAAATAATAAAGTAAAAAATGAATTAAAAGAAGTCAATTATATATTAAATGGAGAAATTAAAAAAGAAAATCATTTACCTTTAGTTTGGAATGGGAAAAAAATAGGGGAATTTTCTTTTATTTTTCATTTAGAAAATTTACCTTTAATAAGACAATTTCCATATGGTATTTTTACTAATCATGGTTTATCAATAAATGAAATATCTATTTCAAACTATTTACCTTGTTCTAAAAAATCTTTTGCTTCTTTTGATAATATTAAAGATCAATTATTAAATATTATTGAAAATATTAATACAAAAATGACAAAAGAATATTATAGATTAGGTGTTGAAATAAATGAAATTAGACAATTGTTTGAAGAAAGTGTTAGTGATGATTATTTATGTTATCATTATGATAATTATGAAGATATATTTTTAGCACAACAAATATTTTTAAAATTAGGAAATAAAATGTTTGAAATATTTGATAAAATTGAAAGAGATGAACAAATGACAGTTATAGAAATCATTAGATTAATTCCAAATAGAGAAGAATTTGAACAAAATATTTTATTTGAAAAATGGTTAATTTATAATGAGAATACAAAAGAATATACTTTTTCCACTAAAATTATTGAAAATAAATTACCCGAAATGTATTTACAATTTTATATAAATGCTTTTAATTTTGCTAAAAAATATAAAGATATTCCAATGGGAATTCAATATATGAATGAATTATGTGTTAATTGTTTTTTTAAATTTCCTTTTATAAGAAATAATATTATTCAAAGTATAATAAAGGGAATTCCTCCTATTAAAAAAGATGAAGAAGAAATTAGATTTTCTCCTGAAAACCAAGTTTTATTTTGGGATTTATTAATTAATGATAAAATTAAACAAGCTATTAAGAAATTAAGAACAGAAAAAGAAAATGTATTAGAAATAAGTAAAAAATTTAAAGAAGAATTAAAAAGTCAATTACCTTTTCCAGAATTAGAAAAAAGAAATGTTGAATGTTTTGAATTTTTAAAAATATTAATTAATACAGTTCAAAAAAAATTAACTAAAAATTTTTCACATATAATATATATTCATTGGTATAGTATAACAGGATTTGAAGAAATAATAAATGCAATTGATTATGAATTAGGCAATAAAAATATAATTAAATATCCTGAAAATGTAAGTGAAATAATTTGTTGTTTTTTAAATTCATCAAAAATATATAAAAAATTAATAAATACTATTATTACTCATACAAATGTTTTTGATTCTTTTTCAGTTTATTATACTTTAGATTTACTTGATTCTGTTTTAGTTAATTTTCAAAAAAAATTTCCTCGTTATGAAATTGATTTAGATTATAAAACATTGTATGTTGCTTGTAAAGTCATTTGTTCTAATGATAATTCATTAGGAATAAGTAAATTAATTTGGTTATATTATAAAAATTCTCATTTAATGAGAAATTATCATTTAATTGAAATTACTTTTGGAATTTTTAAACCTAATTTTTTTAAATTTTTCTTTCATTGGAGTTGGAAAATTAGAAAAGTCTTTTATCATTTTTTACTTTTTATAATATTTTATAGATTAAATGAAAAAATTAAAAATGAAATTGTTTTATCTGAAAATGATAATAATAAAAAATTCAGTGATGTATTTAATGAAGAAATGGAAATTTTAAACAAATTTTTAAATGTTTATAAAAGTAGAAAAATATTTGATGTTAATGATGAAAATAATCAAATTTTATTAAAGACATATGTTAATGAAGAAAGTTATGTATATGTAAATGAATCTATAGAAAATTATATTCAAATTAAAAAAGAATTTGATAGTTGGAAAGATATTAAAGAAAAAAATGATAATTATGAATATCCTTGTTTAATTTTAAGTCCAATAAATTTAGATATTGATAGATTAGGAGCAATGTAGAAGATTCCAACAAAAATTATTTTAAATTTTCATGTTATGTTATTAAAATTAAATGTTTATAAATAAAAGGTCAATAATTATTATTTTGTAATATAAGGGAAAAAGGGTTTAATTTTTCTTAATATAATTATTTTTTAAATAAAAAAAAATATTATAAATTATTTTTTCTTGATAATTGTTTTTTTAATTGTTCATTTTCTTGCATTAAACTTTTAATTTGTGTATCTAAATAATCATTATCAAATAATTTATCACTAAAATCTTTTCTTATTTTTTCACTTTGTTCTAATAAATAATTAAAATCTTTTTCTTTTTTATAATTTATATTTCCTAAACAAGAAATTTCATTTTTTAAATTTTCAATTGTTTTTTCTAAATAATTATAATCATCTTTTAAATTATTATTTTCTTTTTTAACTCTATCATAACTTTTTCTATATAAATTAGTTGAATCTACTTCAATTCCTAATTTATTATTAATATCAATTAATTGATTTTTTAATTCAAAATTTTCTCTATCTAAAATATCACTTTTTTTATTCATATTTAAAACACAATTTTGTAATTTATCATTATTAATTTGTAAATCTTGAATTTCATTATTTATTTTTTCAATATTATTTTTTAATCTTTCCATTTCTAATTTATTATTATATATTAAATCATTAAATTCTTTTTGTTGTTTTTGTTTTAATAATTCTATTTTTTTTTCATTACTATCTAAATTTTCTTTTAATTTCTTTTCATTCTCTTCTTTTAATTGTTCATTTTCTTTTCTTAATCTAATAATATCATTTTTTAAACTTTTAATTTGAGCATTAAATTGTTCTGAATTTTCTTTTGTTAATCTTTGATTATTTTCTATTTTTCTATTAATATTTTCTTTTTCTTCTTTTAAATTTTTATTATTTCTACATAATTCATTTAATTTTTCTTGTTTTTCATTAAAAATACAATTAAATTTCGAATTATTTTCTTCTTCTTTCATTTTATTTTTTGCCATTTCTAAATTTGCTTGTTCTTGCATTTTCTTTATTTCACTTTGAAAATTAGATTTTAATCTATCTAAATTATTTTGTAAAGAATTTATTTTATATTTTAATTCATTTTTTTCTTGATCAAATAATTTTTTTAATTCAGTTACATATTCATTTGTGTATAATTGATTTAATTCATTATTTTGATTAATGATATTTTCACAAGAATTATTATTATTATTAAGGTTTAAGTTATTTACATTATTTGAAATATTACTATTTAAATCGTTCGATATATATTTTATATTTGAATTACTTTCTGGAATATTTATTAAATTTTTTCTTTGGTGATTAATTTTAATTGATAAAGAATGAATTATTGAATCACATCTTTTACAAAAATTATGAAATGGACTACATTCTTCACAATAAAAAACTGCATTTTCACTTTTACATCTTTCACAAATTTTATTATTTAAAGACATACTTTAATTTAAATATGTCTAAAAAAAATATATAAAAATAAAAAAAAAATAAAAAATATTTTTTTTCTAAAAACCAAATACATAAATAAAATAAATTTAAAAGTTATTTAAATTTATAAAAAAAAAGCCTAAAATAAAAAAATGAAAGGGACTTTATCTTTAAATTCAAATAACTCAAATTCATCAAATGAATTTTCAAGATCATATAGTAGTACTCATATAACTCAAATAATTCCTTCATCAATAACATCTCTTCCAAATGGTCGTTCTAAACGTCTAAGACAAAAAGATAATTATACAGATATATTAAAAGAAAGAAGTAATTATCAATCTATTGATATTATTAATCCTTTAAGTCAAAAAAGGGGGAAATCAGAATCTAATAGATATAATAATAATGAATTTTCTTTAAAAAATTCAACTGATTCTTTAAGAAAAAGTTTTGATTATAATAAAATTGCAAATCATTCTGCTTCTCCAAAATATAAAAAAAATAATTATAATGTTAATAATAATAATATTAATACAAAAGGGGAAATGCAATTAAGTGAATTAAATTCTAATAATTCTAATTATGATTCTCCTTATAAAAAGAATAATAATATTAATAATATTAAATTAAATAACTTGAATAAAAGTAATTTTAAAAATGGTATTTCAAATAATTCTAACCGAAGAGAATTTGATAAAAATGGAATTCCATTATGTAATTCATCAACAAATATTTTTAGTAAAAGTAGTAATAACTTTAGTAATTATTCAAATAATTATCAAAAAAATAATGATAGTCAAAAAATGCTAAATAAAAGTTCTTCTTATAAAGGATCTACTTCTTCAAAACATAAAAAAAGTAAATCATTATCATATAATAGATATAATGACGATAATAATTCAAATACTAATACTTTGAATAATAGTAAAGTTAGATCAAATTCTTATTTGAATAAAGAAAAAAAACAATATATTGGAATTGATATGGGAATGATTAGTAATTCTTCTCATCCTAATAATGAACATTTTAATACCCAAATTCATACTTTTAATAATAATAATAATATGGGTAAAATAAAAAGTTTTATTGATAATGATACTAAAGATTCTTTTATTGAACAATCTGATACAATTAGATTAAATGATCACAACAACATGAATTATTCTAATGAAAAGAATTATAATCCAAATAATACTATTAAGGATAAAAATTATAAAATATCAAATGAAAATTCAAAAATTATTTCACCTTTAACTGAACAAAGCAATAATAATAATACTAATACTAATAATAATAATAATATAAAAGATTATAATTATATTAACAAATATAATAATAATAGTAATACAAATAATTCTAAATTTTTAGATGGATTAAATCAAAGTTCAATTCAAAAAAATATAAGTAGACAAGAAGATAAAAGTAGTAATATAGATATATCATTATCATATAAATATCAACAAAATAATAATAATTCAGTAAATATTAGTTTAAGAAATGGACATTCTTTAAGTTTAAATGATTTATCTACAAATAGAAATGATAGTAATTATTCTCAAAATAATTTTACTTATCAAATAGAAAACATTAGTTCAATTCAAAGAAATATAAATTCAAATAGGCCAAATTTAATATTAAATCATATGGAAAAAATAAGAGAAAATCCGTTGAATGAGAATTTATCTTCAGAATCATTTGATGAAAATTACAAAAGTAAAATAAAAAATGAAAAAAATAACAATAATAATTTATATGGTTTAAATTATAATTATGATGAATATGATAAAAATACGTATGAAAAAAATATAATTAACAATAAAAAAGATGAAGATAATAAAAACAATTATAATAATTATAATAATATAATTCCACATTCAAAAATGAATAAAATGAGTATGTATGAATGTGAAGGAAGTTCTTCAAATGAATATAATTTTGTAAATAATGATCCAAGAAAACAATATAGTAGATTCACTGATATTTATTCAGGTGGAAATACATCAAATGATAATAATTATAATTTAATTAAAAATCAAACAATAAGTGGTGAAAAGATTTTAGATTCATTAAATGAAAATGAAATATTAAATGGTAAAAATAATAGTATTGTTAATTCTAATTCAATATCAAGAGATAATATTTATCATCATAATCATAGTAAATATTATAATAATAATAATAATGATTATAATATTAATAATAATATGTATGTTAATAGAAAAGAAACACCAGAAGAAAAAAGATTATTAGAAAAAATTAAACAGAATCATGAAATTGAAAAAATGAATAGTCCAATTAATAATAATAACATAATTCCTTCAATAAGAAAAAATGAAACAATAGATATAAATTCAAATACAAATAGAAATTACATTAAAAATAATAATAATAATCATAATGATTATAATAACTATAATCCAAATAAATATAATAATAATTATATTGAACCTCCTTTATCAAAATCTGAAGAATTATTAAAAAAAGAAAGATTAGAAAATATGCAACAAGTATTATATGAAATAAGAAATAGTAATAATGATATATATGAAGAAAACGAAAATTTAAGTTTAAATGATTCAAGAAAAAATATTTTAAATTTAAATAGTGAAGAAAGACAAAAACAAGAAAATAGATTAAAAGAATTTGATAAAATTATAAATGAAGAAAAAAATGAACATTTGAAAAAACAAAAAAGTTTAGAAGAAATTAAATTAAAAGAAGAAGAAAAAAAAAAAATTGAAGAAGAAAAAGAAAGAAAAAAAATTGAAATGTTAAGATTAAAAAAAATTGAAGAAGATATAAAAAGAAAAGAAGAAGAAGAAATTTTAAAAAAAATAGAAGATGAAAAAAGAAAAAAAGAAAAAGAAGATGAAAAATTAAGATTAAAGTTAGAATTATTAAAAAAACAAAGTGAAGAAGAAGAAAAAAGAAAATTATTGGAAGAAGAGAAAAGGAGAAGAGAAGAAGAAGAAAAAAGAAAATTAATAGAAGAAGAAGAGAAAAGAAGAAAATTATTAGAAGAAGAAGAGAAAAGAAGAAAATTATTAGAAGAAGAAGAGAAAAGAAGAAAATTAATAGAAGAAGAAGAAAAAAAAAGAAAATTATTAGAAGAAGAAAAAAGAAAAAAATTATTAGAAGAAGAAGAGAAAAGAAAAAAATTATTGGAAGAAGAAGAGAAAAGAAAAAAATTATTGGAAGAAGAAGAAAATAAAAAAAGAAAATTAATAGAAGAAGAAAATAAAAAAAGAAAATTATTAGAAGAAGAAGAAAAAAGAAGAAAAATGGTAGAAGAAGAAGAAAAAAAAAGAAAAATGTTAGAAGAAGAAGAAAAAAGAAGAAAAATATTAGAAGAAGAAGAAAAACAAAGAAAATTATTAGAAGAAGAAAATAAAAGAAGAAAATTAGAAGAAGAAGAAGAACAAAAAAAATTTTTAGAATTGAAGAATAATCAAATGAAAGAAATTGAAGATTTTAATAAAGGAAAATTAACTATAGAACATTTAACAGATAAAAATAATAATTCAGAAAATAGTAATCTAGAAAATAGTAATTATATAAATTATGAAATTAAAGATGATGAAAATATATTTAATACAAATAATAATAATAGTAATAATAAAATAACAGATAATTCCTGTTTTAAAAATATGATAAATGATAGTAATAATAATAAATTAACAGAAAATTCAGTTTTTAAAAATATAATTAATGAAAGTAATAATGAAGATAATACTAATAATTATATCAATGAAAATTCAAATAATAAATTTACATTTAATGAAGGAAATTTAATTGAATCAAAAATAAAAGAAAATATTCCAAAACCAATAAATGAAAATAATAATAATAAGAATAATAATTATTATTTAGATAATAAAGTTAGAAATAATAATAATATAAATAATCAAATAAATTCTTTTAGTAATGAATCTTCAGCAACAGGAACAAATTATCATTATAATAATATTCCAACTGATAGAAATGAAAAAAATATTATGTTAAATAATATTAATCACAATAATTCTAATAAAAAAACAAATAATGAATATTTATCTAGTATTATGTCATTAAATGATAAAAAAAATTTACTTCAAAAAAGAAATTCAGATTTAATAAACAATTCAAAAATTATATCTAAAATAAACAACGAAGAAAATTCAATATCAAATGATTTAAATTATAGTGAAGATGAAAATTATTTAAATAACTTTAATGAAAATAAAAAAATAAAGAATAAAAATGAATGTTTATCAAGACAACATTCCCAAAGTAAATTTGAATTAACAATATTATCAAAAAAAAGTATTAATGAAGAAGAAGAAAATTCAAAAAATAATGTGTTTAAAAGATTAAAAGAAAAAACAAATAAAATAATGTTAGATGAAGGAACTCAATATTATGAAGATTTAGATTATAATATTCAATATAATAGTTTAAATCCAGATTATGATACTTTAAATAGAAATAAAATTATTGATTTAAAAAGAATTCATAGAAAATCAATTGTAGATTCAAACATAAGTGATAATAAAACTGCTTATTCAAAAAAAATTGATAGTTCAAGAAGTACTTATTTAAATAGGAATTCTTCTAAAAAATCTTTTCTTTCTTTTTATGATAAAGGATTATCACATAATCCAAGTTATATTAATTTTTTAGATAAAAATTTAAATAATTTTAATTCTATTAAAGATGAAGATGATACTTTTTATCATATTCAACCTAAAAGTAAAGTTTTTGATAAAAAAAATAATAATAATAATTTATATAATAAAATACCTCATCATGATAGAAATGAATTTTGGAATTTAGATAAAAGAAATAAATCAAGTAAAAATAGTTTTATTTTTGTTAATAATAATAATTCTTTAAATGAAAATGATAATAATAATAATAATATACTTTTAGATTATCAAATTAAAGAAAATATTGAAAAATATAAAAAGAAAAATATTAAATTAACAAAAAAAAATAAAGAAAATAATGGTTCTTTTATAATGCCTGCAAATCCTTATAAAACTGTGTTAGAAGCAAGAGAATTCTTTTTCTTTAATGAAAAATAAAAAAATTGTAGATATTTAAATGTTATTTTTTTAATAATAATTTGACTTTTTTTAAATAAAACTTAATATATCGATTTTTTATAATAAATAAATAAAAAAAAATATGAAACCTAAAAATAATTTTTTAAACAAATATATTTTTAATTAATCTTTGCAATGGTAGCTCCACCTTTATTTTTAACTTTAAGTAATTTAGTGATTAATTTAACTTTTTTACTCTTTAAGAAATTAGGATAAAAAGCTAATAAGAAACAACTCATTTTCCAAACTTTATACATTTTGTAAAAAATTCTATAACCTTTATAATTCTGTAATTTATTTTGATATAACCAACACAATTCTTCAAGAGATACATTATAAGTATTATTAAATTCATCAATTTTATCTTCATTTTCAACAAAATAATCATACATATTTTCTTTTCTAAAAGCATCTAAACTTAATCCTAATAATATTTTTAAATCTTCAATATTTAAATATATTGGTCTTTCAATTTCTTTTAAAGGATTTTTTTCTTCTTTTTCTTTAATAGCTTCATAAGAACAAGGACAACATCTATATTGATATAATCTCCATATTCTTAAACATTTTTCATGATATGAATGACCACAATACATAAAATATTCTTTTTTATTTTCTGTTTTTTTCCAACAAAAAATACATATATAACGCTCTAATTGAATTTTTTCATCATTTGATTCTTTTATTAATTTCCAATTATTTATTACATTATTTAAAAAATCAAATACATCTTTATTTAAATAACCTTTTGAACCATAATATAATATTCCAGTTAATAAAATAAATCCAAAAGATAAATTTGGAATAAGAAAATATATGAAAAAATTATGTGGAGCTTCACTTGTATTAGGAAAACTTTTTAAAGGCTTTCCTTCTTCTTTATATATAATTAATTTTATTATTTTTTTTAAAGCTTGTGCCCATTCAGAATGAATTAATTCTAATCTAACTGAATTAATTGTTCTAAATCTAAAATTATCATTAACTAAATTTTTTGACTCTTCACCAGGTTGAATAACAAGCATTTTATCTTCTGCATATATATCTATTAAAAAACCATATTTACACATATTTTCATATTTTTCACATATTGATTCAAAAAATTTATATGAAGTTGCTTCAAAAAAAATAACATTTGAAACTTCATATTCCATTACTGTTCTTATTCTTATTATAAATAAAGGATATTTTGCTAGTGAACTACATAGGAAATCATAATCTTCTTCTGATAATATTCTTTTCTTATCTATTAATCTTTCTGCACATGATGAATAATTTTTATTTTTGGTTTCTACAATTTTTGTTGTGTTTATTTCTGGCTTTTTTTCTTCTGTTTTATTGTCTGTGTTTGTTAAGTTATCATATATTTTTTTTGTTATGTTTTCTATTGATGGTAATGATGTTATTGTTAAAATAAGGTGAAAAAAAAGAATATATTTTATTTTTGACATTATTTATTTAGGAAAATTAAAAATTCAATTATCAAAATTAATCAAAAATAGCATTATTCTTTTTTTATTTTATATATATTTTTTTTTTGATGATTTCTTTTAAATAGATTATTTATTTATAATTTATTGTATGAAAAAAAGTTTATTATTTCGATTATTAATTTCTTGAAGAGTTTTAAAAGAATTTATGATTCTTTTTTTTATTTTTATAATTTAATAATTTGTTTCTTTAAATTGAATAATTTATTTAATAAAAACTTTTATTTTAATATAAATAAAATATTAAAATATTTTTTTCACTTTCATTTAATTTTTTTTTTTCAAAAAAATGAATAATTATAAATTAACTTTTTAATTAAATAAAAAAAGAAAAAAAACTAAAGAAATATAAATTTATGGATGAATTAAATAATGAAATAAGTGAAATAAAATCAGAAGAAAATTCTTCAACAGAAAATAAAAAAGAACAAAGTAATGAAAAAAACACAGAAAACGAGAAAAAAATAAAAGGAAAAGAAAATAATAAAAACCAAATATTTGAATTAATATTAGATGAAAGTGAAATGGGAGAAAAAGAATTAAAGAAAAAATGTGAAGAACTAAAAAAATTAGCAGAAAAAATACATAATGTAAATATAAATAAAAGAAAAGAAAATAAAATAAAAGATTCAGAAATAGATACATTAAATGATAAAATAGAAAAGTTAAATTTGCAAAATTATGATTTAGAAATAGCAATTCAAAAAGAATTAGAAATAAGAAATAAATATGAAAAAGAACAAAAGAAAATTGCAGATTATTGTAATGTTTTAAAAAAGAAATTTGAAAATATGGAAAAAACAATTAATGATTATGAAAATTTAATAAAAAATATGAATCAAGAAAATGTAAAATTACAAGAAACTTATGAAAAGAAAATAGAAGAAGTAGAATTAAATAATAAGAAATTAGAAAAGAAAATAGAAGATAGAGTAAATTTATATAATGAACAAAAGAAAGAAATCTCAAATAATAATTTAAAAATAGAAAAAATAAAAAAAGAAATAGAAAAACAGAAAAATACATATAATGAAAGATTTATGTTAAATAAAATAAGACACGAAGAATTAGAAAAAAATTTTAGTTCAATTCAAAAAAAAGTTTATGAACTTCAAATGATTTATGATATAAAAAAATCAGAAAGTGCAAAAGCAAGAATTGAAAAAAGTAAAGGAAAAAAAGTTGATGAAATTGAAATCATTGAAAAAAAAATTAGAGATTATGAAAATAATAATCAAAGATTAAGTAATCAAATTGAAGAATTAACTAAACAATGGAAAGAAATGAGTTTAGGTACTGCTTCTACTTTAGATTTAATTAATAGTCAAAGAAATTTAGAAGGGAAAAATAAAAGAAATATTAATAATTATAGAAGTGAAAGAGGGTATAGAGTTAAAAGTATGTATTAAGTTATTTATTTTTTTTTCTTTTAATTATTTTTTATTTTTTTTTGATTCATATAGTATTTTAAATACTTTAATATAATAAATTAGTTTTTTATTTTTTAAAAATAATTAGAATATTAATATATTTATTATTTCTTTTTATTTTTTATTTGAAATAAAAAATGATAAAAACAAATTTTTTAAATTTTTTATTATTAATAGTTACTATAAAGAAAATTTCAACTTCAAGAGAAAACTCATATTATATTTTAACAGATGCAAACTTTGATACTTATATAAATCCAGATGAAAAAAATACAAAATGGTTAATTGTATTTTATGTTGATAAATGTAATTTTTGTAATCAAACAATAAAAATTTTAAAAGATGAAATAATTCCATATTATTCAAAGAATAAAAATATAAAATTTGGAACAATAAATTGTGATAAAAATTTATGGTCTGCAATAAGATTTAATTTATCATATACTCCATATGTTATTTTAATAGAAAATAATAAATATTATCAATTTAAAACTTTTCCAGGAAAAGAAGCTTTTATTAATTTTATAGATGAAGAAAAAACAGTTGAAGATAGTTTAAATATACCAAAAAAAATATCTATGATTGAAAAAGGATTAAAGATATTTAAAGGTTTTTCTTCTGAAATAACTAAAACTATTCAAGATTATTTAGATAGTAATAATTATAATTTTAAATGGGATATTAAATATAGTATGGCTTTGATTATTGGAAGTACTTTAATAGTTATTGGATTAGAAATATTAATTTTATTTGGTGTTACTAACTGTTTGTTTGGGAATAAAAAAAATAATGGGAAAAATAAAAAAAATAAAATAAAAAAAGAAAAAGAAGATAAAAAAGAAAATAATAATAATAAAAAAGAAAATAATAAAAAAGATGATGAACATACTAAAAAAGAGTAATATTTTTTTATTTTTTAATTATTTGGATATATTATTTATATAATCATTTTATAATAATTCATTAATAACAAAAGAATTATATATTAAATAAAAAAATTATAAAAATATTTCACTAAATGTTAAAAGAAAAATAAAAAAACATTAAATAAATCTCAATTAAAGTTTTTTTAAATATTAAAAACATTCCTAAAACTTTCCACTAAAAAATAATAAAATAATTATTTAGTAGTTTCAATAATACAAGGTTCAATTTTTTGTGATAAAACTGTTTTTTCTTTGATTAAAAATTCTTCCATTAATTTATTAACCGCAACTCTAAAATTAGTAGCAATAAAATTAGCTTCAGAAAAATCATTAACAGGTAAAGTAAATAACTCAATAAATTTAGCTTCACTAATTAAATCATTAGCATTAGAATGAGCAACACAATATGTCCAAAAACTAATTAATAAATCTGCATTTGGATTAAAAGTTTTTTTAGTTTCATTTTCATATGTTCTTCTTGCTTCTTCTGCTATTAATTGATGAATTTTATATATTTCATTTTTTTTTTCAAATATTGTCTTTTTTTCTGATAAATTATTTAATAATTGAATTGGAGATGAAAATGTACATTTTCTAAAAGCTTTATCTATTTCAAATGTTGATAAATCAAATTTATTTGGATTTTCCTTTAATTTATTTTTTATTATAGTTTCTTCGTTTTTATAGTTTTTAAACAGAGAATTGAAAATAAAATCATATAACTTATGAAATATTAAACTTTCAGTTAATTCAATAAATATAATTTCTTCAGCTTTATAATTAGTAAAAGCTTTTTTAATTTTATCATAAACATCAGAAGCTTTTTGGCTAAAAATTTTTGAATAATATTCTTCAAATCCTTTAACAATAACATATTGATTTTTCATAGTATAATAAAAGTTATTAACATCTTCTTTAGCTTTAGAATAATTCTCATTAAAATGTTCATAAGTATTATTATAAAATTCAATATATTCACTCATAGTATTAAATTTTTTTAATTCACTTCCTTCTTTTTCATTTTTTGAAGAAGAAGAAGTTGTTGTTCCATAACTTTCTTCATCACAAACATTATCAATTTGATAATATGAAATTCCTTCTCCTGATTTATATTGTTCTTTTATATTTATTTTCATATCTTTTTTTGTCCATCCTAAATATGGGAGAAATGAAGGATAATTTAACTTTAGAACTTTACCATTTAAATTTATAAAAAGATTCTCATCATATGGAGATATTTTATATATGTGATTCCCATAAAATGATAATGTTAACATTTGCTCTGTTATTGCCTTTCTAAGTGGCATTAATATTATTAAGTTTTCGTTTTTTATTTTTTCTATTAATTTTGGAAAGGAGGAACGAAGGGTTTGATCAAATATTTCTTCACGGTTTGACATTTTTTGATATAAAATTTTTTTTTTCTTTAAATTAATTATTTATTTTTAATTTTTATATTATTATTGTTCATATTAATCAATAAGTTTTTTCTATTAATTTATAATGAATATATATTATCTTATAAAAAATTAAAAAAATTATTTATTTACTTTATCGTTAAAAAATCTAATGTTTTTCTTTTCTTTTAAGTGAATAAATTTCTTTTTCAATTCTCCTATAGAAATAAAAGGGAAAAAAATTGTTGAATTAATTTCTTTATTTTGTGAAGTTATATTTAAAACTATATTTTATATTAAAATCTCTATTAAATATATTTCCTTAAGATTATTTTAAAAACAATAAAAAAATACTATTAATTTCCTTTAAATTATTAAAAATAAAAAGAAAAATTTCGTAAAATAAATAAATAAAAATAAATTACCAATCACTCTCTTGACTTAATAGAGAAAATTTCTTTCTTAAATTACTTGTTTTAACAGTAGGCTCGACACTATTTAGATTATTAGAAACAGTATTATTTCTTTCATAATTAGATATTTCAAAATCATTATTAACTCCCTCATTTACATTGTTTGTATTTTGAGTTTTATAAGAAATATAATTATCATTATTATCATTATTATCATTATTATCATTATTATCATTAGTATTAGTTTCATTATTGTTATTATTAATATCATTATTATTAATATTAGTATTTTGATTATTATTAGATTGATTTTTATCTACTAATTTAATTGTAATTTTTCTTGTATTTTTCCTTTTTAAACCATATTTAGCATTATAAATTCCTCTATAAAATCTTTCATTTTTTCTTTTATGAAAGTTTTGATTTATTTCTTCATAAATCTTATCTTCTAATTTATTATATAATTTCATTTCTAATAAATATAATTCATTCATTCTTTTATATTTATTATCCTTTTGTTTAGAAAAAAAATTAGTTGATGGTTTAACATTATTTAATTTATCAAAATTTTCAATATATGAATTATAACCATCAAAATCACTATCAGAATTAATATCAGTTAAAGCTCTTTCATTTTTTTTATTTTTGTTTTTACTTTGAAATTTAACTAAAGTATTTTCTTTTAAATAATTTTTTCTTGCTGTTTTTTCAATAGTACTATCATCATCTTCTTTTTTATTTTTAAATATATTTTCAGTATCTTTTTCACTTACAAATTCATTAGTATATTTCTTTAAATAATGAGGAAATTTAGTTTTAAATCTATTATAAATTTCTTTATTTTCATAATGTTTTGTTGAAATAAAAGAACTTAATAAAGATGAAATTGACATTTTTCCTGAATTTCCAAATAATCTTTCTTCTTTTTTTTTTTGCTGAATTTTAAATATTTCATCATTTGCTATTTTTTTTATTTGAACTTTTTCATTATATAAATTTAATCTATTTTTTATTATATTTTCTAATTGATTTTTTGAAAACATTGTTGATATAGAATGAATTAATTCATGTGATTTTTTTCCTTTTTTTTCTTTTCCTAATGAAGAATAAAAATTATAATATATGTTTATTAATTTTCTTTGAAATTTTATAAATATTGTCAAAAATACTTTAAAATCTTTTAATGTATAATCTTTTTTATGATTTAAAAAATATTTAAGTTGATGATATGGTATTTCTTGGTTATCAAAATACCTTTGTATTCTTTCTGATAATATAGTATAAGAATGATTATTTAATTTATCTAAAGAAATTGAAAAAATTAAATTTATTAATTGATTAATTTGAATTCTAGTTATATCTTCATCAAATTCTATCATAATATTTAAATTAGATTTTAAAATTATTTCTTGTTTAAAATATTCATTTTCTTTAGTATCATTTTTTTGTTTTTGAACTTCTAATTCTTTAAATTTTTCTTCTAAAATTTCAGAAGAAATATAATTGTTATTATCATTTTTATTTTGTAAATTCATTTTTTTTAATAATTGTTGATGTTTAATATTTCTTAATTCTTTTTGATGATAAGATAATTGACTTCTTAAATCAGTTAATTCCTTTAAATAAGATTTATATATTAAACTTAAAGTATTATATTCCAAATTATCTTTTTTAAATTTAAAAATAATTGGTTCTATTTGTTTAACTTTCATTTGATTATAAATCATATTTATTCTTGTTTTTGTAAAAATAAAATCTTGAATAAGCATATGTGTATCATAACATATTTTTTCATTTTTATTATTTTGATCTTCTATCAAAGTTTTAAATTTTTTTTGCTTTTTTTTTAGCATATTTAATTTTGAATTAAAATATTCAATGTCTTGTTTAATTCTATTTAATTTGTATTCTAAATTAGTAAACTTTTGTTTTTTTTTATTCATTTCATCATTTAAAAATTGTTCACTTCTAAATTGAAAAAAATTTAACTGTCTTAATAAAATTTTTTTTTGTTTTTCTTCAGTTTTAACAGAACTTTGAATCATTTTAAATTTATCTAATTGTTTCTCAGCATCAGCTAAATTTCTTGTTTCTTCTGTTCTTTTTTTAATTAAATTTTCTTTTTCTTTTTTTAAATCAATAATAATACCTTCATATACTTGAAGAGAAAAAGATAAAGAATCAATTTTATCTTTCATTGATTTTATTTCTTTTGTATCTTCCTTTGTTTGTTTATTTATATTCGTATTAAATTTAATATTTGACATTAAAGTTTTTTGAATTATTTCATTTATTTGTTTTAATTGCTTTTTCTTTTGATTTATTTCTGCTTTATTCTTATTTAATTTTTTTAATAATATATTATTTTGTTCTTTTAATTCTGTTTCAATTCTAGTTAAATCTGCATATTGAGGTTGATCATCTATTAAATAATGAATAAAATTTTTTTTTGTTTTTTTAAAGTCGTCTTCTGATTTTACCATGAAATAGGAATTTATTTTTTTTTGTTTTTCATTTTGATTTCTTTGGGATTTTATATTTAATGAAGTTAAATTGAACATATTATAATTTATTTAAAATTAATTTATTTTTTAGTCATTATTCTATTTAATTAAGTTATTAATAATAATACTTTCTGAAATTTATTGTTATTAAAAATAATTATTCTAAATTTATAAAGGTATAAAATAAATAAATTGATTAAATAAGTTCTCATTGTTCTAAAAAAAGAAGAATTGTTGTTTCAAAAATTTGAAAACAGAAAAAAATAATAAATATTTAATAAATATTCAAATTTCTGTTCCAAAAAAGATAATGTGATGAAAAAAAGTTTATCAAATATTTTTAAATTAGTTATTATAAACAAAGAAGATGAAAATAAATATAAGGCAAATTATATGTCTATTTATAATAGAAAATCAGATTATTTTGATTATTATATTCATACTTTATTATATAGAAAAAAAAAGTAATCCAAAAAGGAAAAATTGCAATATATATGTATAATAATAATAAAAAAGTTGATTGGGATTAAAAATATGATATTTTCCATGCTAAAATTGTTTTAATATTTGAAGAGTATAATAATAAATTTTTTATATATGATTCTATTAAAAGTAAAGAATTTAATTCAAGAAAGTCTAATTAGTTTTAAAGATTACAAATATTAATGTCTTTTATTATTTATTAATTTTATTTTATATGTTTCTAAATTAAGAATCATACTATTTATAAAAATAGTATCTTTATTCTTTTTAGTTTAAATTTTTATCGAAAAATGATTCAAAAATTTTTTCATAAAATTTTTTGAATCTAATTCCCATGATTTTTCTGTTAAACAAAATAAAGAATTTTTAATAAAAAATAAATCTTGTTTACTCCCATTAATTACAAATTCCAAAGGATCACTATAATCAATCTTTTTAATTTTACTTGATGGAACACTTTTTGATTTATATATATATTCAATTATTTCTTTTGTTAAACTTTTTTATTACCCTTCATTAAAACTTGTTCAGAAATTTAAGGAGTTTTTAATTCAAATTTTGGTTTATATATATGAATATCAAGCCTATATATATTATTAATTTAATGCATTTGATTTAATTATATTATCTATATTTATAAATAATTGTTTATAATTTGATGAATTAATGAAAGAATTTAAATATATTGGGGGATTGGGGATTGGGGATTGGGGAT